>CAUYRH010034487.1:0-20728 GCA_963574655.1 Perodicticus potto
ATGTGGCGGGCGCCTGTAGTCCCAGCTACTTGGGAGGCAGAGGCAGGAGACTCGCTTGAGCCCAGGAATTGGAGGTTGCTGTGAGCTGTGATGCCACAGCACTCTGTCCAGGGCAACAGCTTGAGGCTCTGTCTCAAAAAAAAAAAAAAAATACAAAACATCTACTAGACAAAATCTCCAATATATTGTATAACTGTTTTCTGTCACCATTAAGATCATTAATGAGACTGAACAGAAGACTACAGCTGAGAAGCTTAAATATTCCTGACATGAGTGCACTTCCAACTTGCAGGGCTTCATACTGGAGTGAAAGTGTACCTTTAAAGAATGCTCTGTACTTAGCAGACTTTAATCATTTTTGTTGATAATGACCAAATGCAGCAAAATAAAAACATAAAATAAACCACCACCTTGGCTCCAAACATGACATGTTCATGTAAACATTTCTAAACCTGCCTGGGACACTACCCATATCTAACAAGCCATCAAAAGCCAGGTGGAAAAAGAAAGGGCGGAGACAGAGAACCTGTTCAACCTAACTCTGATCTTTTTAAACCACCGCCTGGTAAAACTCCTTAGTTTTTTGGAGGTTTTTTTTTGAGACAGTCTCAGTCTGTAGCCCTCGGTAGAGGCCTTTGGCATTATAGCTCACAGCAACTTCAAACTCTTGGGCTAAAGGGATCCTCTTGCCTCAGCCTTCCCAGTAGCTGGGATTACAGGCACCCTCCACCAGGACCGGCTAGTTTTTCTATTTTTAGTAGAGATAGGGTCTTGCTTTTGCTAAGGTTGGTCTCCAACTTGTGAGTTCAAGTGATCTACCCACCTTGGCCTCCCAGAGTGTTAGGATTAGAGGCATGAGCCACTGTGCACGTACAGAATTCATGATCTTTCAATAGCACTACTCACCTCCACCAACATACCCCAGCTGAAAAAACACTGCTCTGAGACAAAGTCTAATTTGGAAACTCAGTTTAAACATAAAAAAGCAATAACTTCTTGGGGGGAAAAAATGAAGCCAGAAAGGAATAGTCTCTGTCTTTAACAGAAGAGATAGGAATAACGTGCTTTCTTTTAAGAATGACAGAAAAAGGGCTGGGTGTATTGGCTCACATCTGTAATTCTAATACTCCAGGAGGCTGAGGTAGGTGAATTGCTTGAGCTCATGAGTTCGAGACCAGCCTGAGTAAGAGTGAGACCCCTGTCTCTACTAAAAATAGAAAAACTGAGGCAAGAGGATCACTTGAACCCAAGAGTTGGAGATTGCTGTGAGCTGTGATGCCACAGCACTCTACGCAGGGCAACAGCATGAGACTCTGTCTCAAAAAAAAAAAAAAAAAAAGAAAAGAATGACAGATAAAGGTGGGTACCATGGCTCATGACTGTAATCCAAATACTCTGGGAGGCCAAGGTGGGGGAATTGCTTGAGGCCAGGAGACCAGCCTAGGCAATACAGAGAGACCCTATCTCTCTGAATAATTAGCCAGGCTGGTAGAACACACCGGTAGTCCTAACTACTCTGGAGGCTGAGGAAGGAGGACTCCTTGAACCCAGGAGTTCAGGGCTGCAGTGAAGTATGCCATTGCATTCCAGCCTGAACAACAGAGTAAGAGCTTATTTAAAAAAAAACAAAGCAAAAACAAAACAGTAAACTGATATTATTAGGGAGAATATCCAGGGCTAAGTCACTTAAGATGAATGCTAAGGAATTTCCAGTCTTGTAAAGGCATGCATATCTTGTGCTATTTCTCTAAGATTCAAGATGAACAGCTAAAATAATTATAATCTACCCCTCATCCCACTCTTCAGTTTCTTCAGTTTTTAAAACCTCGTGCCCAAGAAGCTCTTCAATAGGATACTTCCATCTAGTAATCTGCACTTTGTTAGTATAAATGGTATTTACTTTAAAAAATAATATTCATAACAGTAAACATTTAAGTCATCAATGTAGTGAGTACCTGCTAAGATCATACTACTTTACAGCCTTCCTTAGAATCTAAGTGTGTGTAAAGAACATTGGAAAGAGAACCTTATGACCCTTATTGGGCAATATTCCGACACCATCACCAAAGACATAGATGCTCTCACAGAAGAAAACCAAAGACCTAACTATAAAATTAAAAAAACCATGCACTGGGTGGCACCTGTGGCTCAGTGGTTAGGATGCTGGCCCCATATACCGAGGGTGGCAGTACCCTGGTCAAACTGCAACAAAAAATAGCTGGGCGTTGTGGTGGGCTCCTGTAGTCCCAGCTACTGGGGAGGCTGAGGCAAGAGAATCGCCTAAGCTCAGGAGTTGGAGGTTGCTGTGAGCATTGTGACACCAGGGCACTCTACTGAGGGCAATAAAGTGAGACTCTGTCTTTTAAAAAAAAAAAACATAAAAAAAACCATGCACTTTTAATGAGAACTCAACCATGGCAATCACTAATGTGTTACTTTATTAACACTACTGTGTGGGTCAAGCATTTTACAATCAAAGAAAAAATTAAGAATAAGAGGATATTGAAATAAAAACATAAGTACAAACCACATACATCGTTCTTCTTCAAAAACTAATTTAATGACTATTAGGATGAACCATTTCTATAACAGTAAGTATAAAGGAAAGTAAAAAGGAAAAAATGTGTGAGTTGATTTTTTTAAAAAACTACATTATCTGATTTTTTCACTTTTCTTTTTTAATTTTTAATTATGAGTTTACTTAACAGAAAAGTAAAATAATAATGTAACAAACCCAAATAAAACAATTAAAGCATACTGCTATGTCTGCTTCTGATTTTAAGAAAGACCATCAAAGGTAAGTCAAAGATTCCATGTTCATTTCATCCCCCTTCAGAAATAAACATCCTGCTGAAGTTAATATATCTTCTTCGCATCCATGTTTTAAAAATAATTTTGCAGCATATATACATTTTCCACACACAACACAGTATTGTTTTAAACAATCATAAATGGTATCATGTCTAACTTTCTGTAACTTGCTTTCTTTTTCTCAAATGTAGACATTTCAGGCATGGACAAGGTTAACAAATGGATTCTACAAGTATCCCAAGTTAAAAGTGAACCCCCCCCCCACCAAGTTTCACAAAGGAAGGATGGAACAGAGATAATTACAGAAGAAATTTCCTTGAGCAAAATCTACAGTTATATTTATATGTTTGCATATACATGTATAGTGCACAGAATTAATGAAAAAGTCACTGAGTATGTGACAAGTTCTGCCAGATTGAGAAGAACTAAAAGACTAACTGAACACCTGTGACCAGAAATAGTATAAAATGTCTATGTAAGCCTTACAGCAAGCTTTTAAGGTATTATTTCCATTTTACAAAGGAGAATACTACAGTATAGAGAGGCTAAATAACTGCAAGCCAGGGCCAAAACCCAGGTAACTCTGGACTCTTCACCAAGAGCTGTATTGTTCCAAGACACACATGAAAAGACTAGAGGAATGAATTTTAAAAGCAGGAAAGAACTTGTCTGAAAGCTGTGAAAAAAATGTTAATACTCTACTGAAGTGCAACTATGAAAAGGTTATCAGCAAAAAATTCCTTATGACCCAAGAAAAACTAGATTTGCATCCCAAGGCTCTTAGGCAACTGATATTTAAACTCTGAATTTATAAGCTCACATTACAAGGAAGCTCAAATTAAATGAACTCTGAACTCCACTTTTTTTTTTTTGAGACAGAGCCTCAAGCTGTCACCCTGGATAGAGTGCCATAGCATCACAGCTCACAGCAACCTCCAATTCCTCAAGCAAGTCTCCTGCCTCCACCTCCCAAGTAGCTGGGACTACAGGCGCCCGCCACAACGCCCGGCCATTTTTTGGTTGCAGCCGTCATTGTTGTTTGGCGGGCCCGGGCTGGATTCGAACCCGCCAACTCAGGTGTACGTGACTGGCGCCTTAGCCTGTTGAGTCACAGGCACCGAGCCGAACTCCACTTTTTATGTATTGCCTTCCAAATAATACTCAATATTTAAAGTTAGCCAGTTTACAATTTGTTGCATTAAAAGAGATACTTTATTAAATAATAACTGTGTACATTAAGACATTTATGGGGTACAATATGCTCATTTGATATACAATGTGGAATGCTTACGTGAAACTCATTAACATAACCATTACCTCACTTACTTATTTGTTGTGGTAAGACATTTATACTCTATTTTTTTTTTTTTTTTTTTGAGACAGAGCCTCAAGCTGTCACCCTGGATAGAGGGCGGTGGCATCACACCTCACAGCAACCTCCAATTCCTGGGCTCAAGCGAGTCTCCTGCCTCCACCTCCCAGTAGCTGGGACTACAGGCGCCTGCCACAACGCCTGGCCATTTTTTTTGTTGTTGCAGCCGTCATCGTTGTTTGGTGGGCCCAGGCTGGATTTGAACCCGCCAGCTCAGGTGTACATGGCTGGCACCTTAGCCCGTTGAGCCACAGGTGCCGAACCTATACTCTACTCTTTTTTTTTTTTGAGACAGAGTCTCAAGCTGTCCCCCTGGGTAGAGTACTGTGGCATCACAGCTCACGGCAACCTCCAACTCCTGGGCTCAAGCGAGTCTCTTGCCTCCGCCTCCCAAGTAGCTGGGACTACAGGCATCCGCCACAACGCCTGGCCATTTTTTGGTTGCAGCTGTCATTGTTGTTTGGTGGCTGGGGCTGGATTCGAACCTGCCAGCTCAGGTGTGCGTGGCTGGCGCCTTAGCCTGTTGAGCCACAGGCGCCGAGCCCTCTACTCTTAATAGTTTTGAAATGTACCATTGCATTGTGCACATTAGATGAAGTCCCACCAAATACCCTCCCTCTTCCTGGCCTCCCCTCTCCCCTGCCCTCCCTTTAAAAGAGATACTCTTATTGTAGCAATTTATGGTACTTGTGTACAAGAGATATAAAAAGAAAATAATCTGTACCCCTCTATGGATTATGAATTACAAACATAAAAAGCCTACAATGGACAAATCTGGCAGACAGAAACTTAACCAAATGATAAGATTTAATATCACCATTAGTAAAACAGACCAGTATCATGGGCCCTTAAAAAGTTCAGATGTGGGCTCGGCGCCTGTGGCTCAACGGGCTAAGGCGCCAGCCATGTACACTTGAGCTGACGGGTTCGAATCCAGCCCCGGGCCAGCCAAACAACAATGACGGCTGCAACCAAAAAAAAAAAATGGCCAAGCGTTGTGGCAGGCGCCTGTAGTCCCAGCTACTTGGGAGGCGGAGGCAGAGACTCGCTTGAGCCCAGGAAATAGAGGTTGCTCTGAGCTGTGATGCCACGGCACTCTGTCCAGGGTGACAGCTTGAAACTCTGTCTCAAAAAAAAAAAAAAAAGTTCAGATGTGGGCGGCGCCTGTGGCTCATCGAGTAGGGCGCTGGCCACATATACCGAAGGTGGTGAGTTCAAACCCAGCCTCGGCCAAACTGCAAAACAGAAAAATAGCCGGGCGTTGTGGCGAGCGCCTGTAGTCCCAGCTACTTGGGAGGCTGAGGCAAGAGAATCTCCTAAGCCCAGGGGTTGGAGGTTGCTGTGAGCTGTGTGACACCACGGCACTCTATTGAGGGCGATAAAGTGAGACTCTGTCTCTACCAAAAAAAAAAAAAAACATTCAGATGTGGGCTTGGCACCCGCCGCTCAGTGGTTAGGGTGCAGACCACATACACTGGGGCTGGTGGGTTCGAACCCGGCCTGAGCCTGGTAAAACAATAATAACAACAACAACAACAAATAGCTGGGCATTGTGGCGGGCACCTGTAGTCCCAGCTACTTGGGAGGCTGAGGCAAGAGAATCACTTAAGGCCAAGAGTTGGAGGTTGCTGTGAGCTATAACACTATGGCACTCTACCAAGGGCAACATAGTGAGACTCTGTCTCAAAAAATAAATAAGTAAATAAATAAAAAGTTCAGATGTATTATGTAATATTCATTTACCTTGTCCTGAGCAGCTGAATATTTAAGACAGGGAATTCTCCAAATTACCAAATAGTGTCCCCTCCCTCCAAAAAAACCCCAACTAAATTATTTCCTTTAAAAATAAATAAATCGGCTCGGTGCCTGTGGCTCAACAGGCTAAGGCGCCAGCCACGTACACCTGAGCTGGCGGGTTCGAATCCAGCCCGGGCCCGCCAAACAACAATGATGGCTGCAACCAAAAAATGGCTGGGTGTTGTGGCGGGCGCCTGTAGTCTTAGCTACTTGGGAGGCGGAGGCAGGAGACTTGCTTGAGCCCAGGAATTGGAGGTTGCTGTGAGCTGTGATGCCGTGGCACTCGATCCAGGGTGACAGCTTGAGGCTCTGTCTCAAAAAAAAAAAAAAAAAATAAAAATAAAAATAAATAAATCACTGGGCGCAGTGGCTCACGCCTGTAATCCCAGTACTCTGGGAGGCCAAGGCTGGCGGATTGCCTGAGCTCACGGGTTTGAGACCAACCTGAGCCAGAGCCAGACCCCATCTCTAAAAATAGCTGGGCCTTGTGGTACTGGGGGCCTTGTAGTCCTGGCTTGGGAGGCTGAGGCAAGAGAATTGCTTGAGTCCATGAGTTTGAGGTTGCTGTGAGCTATGACTCACAGCACTCTACAGAGGACAACAAAGTGAAACTCGGTCTCAAAAATAAATTAAATAAATAAATAAATAAACAACAAATGAACAGAAAAACCAAGAATAAAAATAAGAGCTCTAATGAGAGGCCTGAGGCATTAGAGAATAACATCTTTCAAAGAAAACAAAAATCACATCGGTTGGGCGCAGTGACTCACGCCTGTAATCCCAGCACTGTGGGAGGCTGAGGAGGGAAAATTGAACTCAGGAGTTTGAGACTTAACTGAGCGAGAGTGAGACCCCAATTCCTAAAAAAAAAAAAAAAAAAAAAAAAATTCCCAGCCAGGTTCTGTAGCAAGCGCCTATAATCCCTGTGCTTTCCAGAGGCTGAGGCAGCTGGATGCCCACAGCCCAAGTCTGAGGTTGCAGTAAGCTATAACGCCATTGTACTCTGCTTGAGGCATAGGGTGGGACTCTTGTCTCAACACACACACACACAAAAGCAAAGAAATAAAAATAAGACTCAGCGCCCATAGCACATTGGTTATGGTGCCAGCCACATACATCCAGGCTAGTGGGTTTGAACCCGGCCCCGGCCAGCTAAACAGCAATGACAACTGCAACAAAAAATAGCCAGGTGTTGTGGCGGGTGCCTGTAGACCCAGCTGCTTGGGAGGCTGAGGCAAGAGAATCACATAAGCCCAGGAGTTTGAGGTTGCTGTGAGCTGTGACCCTAGGGCACTCTCCCGAGGGTGACATAATGAGACTCTGTCTCCAAAAAAAAAAGAAAGAAAAGAAAAGAAATCACTTTGAATAAAGCTAACTCCCTACTTTCCAAGAAAGGTTACAGCTTTTAGAAAGTCATCAGAGAAGGGGATACAAATGACAAAAGAGTAAGTATATCTACTGAGGGCGAGAAAGTAAGAGTCTGTCTCTAAAAAAACAAAACAAAAAAAAGCACACAGACACTTTGACTAAAATACTCATGTTGTTCGGCTGTTTGACACCATATTGACTGAAAAGTCGCCATGTGTTGTTTGTATCACCTGAATTTATGATAGTTGAGCTATATAGAGACACACAGGCCATAAAATCTTTTTGAATCAGAGATATGGGTCATTGTTTAACATTTAACATACTATTTCACTTTTTATAGCAACTCATTTGGAAAGCAAATAATTTTTTAAAAATTGGACTAATTTTAACAAAGAATGGGTTTTTAGTTTAAAATTTACTGTAAGGTTAGTATATTTTTTTGAAAAATAGGTGAACATATCTTAATATTTTGTATCTAAATCTCGCATTTAAATTTCATCTTAACTGGCTGCAGTAGTTTGTGCCTATATTCCCAGCACTGTGGGAGGCTGAGCTGAGAGGATCACTAGAGGCCGGGGAGTTTGAGGCCAGCCTGGGCAACATAGTGAGACTCCTTCTCTACAAAAGATTTAAAAATTAGCCACATACAGTGGTGCATGCCTGTAGTCATAGCTACTGAGGAGGCTGAAGCAAGGGGATTGCTTGAGCCCAGGAGTTCAAGTTTGCAGTGATTTGTGATTGTGCCACTGCATTCCAGTCTGGGTGACAGAGTGAGACTCTGTCTCAACCCCTGCCCCACAAAACAAAAGACAAAACAAATAATACAGTAGGCGCTCCTTATCTATGGGGGATATATTCCAACACACCCATGCTGTTGATGCCTGAAACCATGGATAATACTGAGCCCTATATATACAATGTTTTTTCCCTAAACATAGATACCTCGATATCTGCTCCCATAATTTTTATACCTCTGCAGCTGCTCCCATAATTTTTATATTTTTTGGTCATGCTAACCTATGAATTGTTTATTTCTGGAATTTTCCATGTAATATTTCTGGGTGTCAGTTGACTTGGTAAGTAAAACTGCAGACAGTGAAACCACAGATAAGCAGGGAGTACTATATTATAACTCTGGTTGGGACTATGCCGTTTTTATTTCAATAGTATACAGCAACTTTGCTTTTATGCAGCTGTTTTTCCCTCCCTTGTGCAATTATTGTCACAATTTACATTTTTATACATTGTGCTCTTAGCACCATAGCTGTATAATTCTTCATGCAGTTATCTTTTAAATCAGAAAGAAGAAAAGAAAAACAAAAAAAGTTTATGCTGTCTTTTGTATTTACATATGTAGTTGTCTTCATTGGTGGTCTTTTATTTCTTTATGTGGATTTGAGCTATTCTTGAGTGTATTTTCTTTTCACCTAAATGACTCCTTCTACTGTTTCTTGTAGGTCAGCTCTCCTAGCAGCGAGTTCTCTCAGTTTTGTTTTTCTAGGAATGTCTTGATTTTTCCTTCATTTTTAAAGGACAGTTTTGATAGAATTCTTAGTTGCTAGTTTTTTTTTTCTTTAAGAACTTTGAGTCTGTCATTGCACTGCCTTTTGGCTTCCCTGGTTTCTGATGAGAACTTAGCTGCTAATTGTATTGAGGACCTTGCATTCCTTATAATTGTTTTTTTCTTGTTCCTTTCGAGATTTTTTTATTTGTCTTTTTATAGCTTATGATGAGTCCAGATGTGGATGTCTTTTAGTTCACCCTATTTGGCTTTCATTAAGCTGCTTGAATGTGTAGATTAATGGTTTTCATCAAATCTGAGAAGCTTTTACCCAGTATTACTTTTTTTATTTTTGCAGTTTTTGGCTGGGGCTGGGTTTGAACCTACCATCTCTGGCATATGGGGCCAGCGCCCCACTCCTTTGAGTCACAGGTGCCCCCCCTCCATTATTTCCTCAAACATTCTTTCTGCCCTCTCTTTCCTCTGGGAATCCCATTACGCATATTTTGGTATGCTGGATAGTATCCTATAGGTCTCTGAGGGAGTCCATCATTTTTCTTCATTCTTTCTTCTTTTTCTAAGACAGGATAATAATTTATCAATTTATCTATCTTCAAGTTCACTTATAATTTTTCTCTTCTGCTTACACGAATCTGCTTAAAACCCTTTATGGTGAATATTTTATTTCAGTTTTTATACTTTCCAACTCCAAAATTTCTATTTCATTCATATTTATAATTTTTGTCTTTTCATTGAAATTCTTTATTTGGTGAGACATCATCTTCAGACTTTTCTTTAGTGTTTTAGACATGTTTTTGTTTAGATCTTTGAACATATTTGAAAGAATTGATTTAAAATCTTTGCATAGTAAGGACAATGTCTAGACTTCCCCAGGGACAGTTTCTTTTGTTATCCTCAGCATGCATTTTCTACCTTATAATCTTTTTATTTTGTGGTTTTTGGCTGGGGCTGGGTTTGAACCTGCCACTTCCGGCATATGGGGCCTGCGCCCTACTCCTCTGAGCCACAGGCCCTGCCCTCTACCTTATAATCGTAAATGTCTGCTCTCATACAGTTGGTATTCTAGGCAGCAGGAAGGAAGGCAGATGAAGACCTACTTACTCCCCTTTGTATTTCTAGAAGTCGCTAGAGACACTGGCCATGGTGTCATCATATGAGTACACCAATTTTCACGGGAGGCTGGGAATTGTAGTCAGTAATTTAGGTTGCCATTGCCTGAAACTTTAATTACTAAGGAAGAAGAGGAGAATGCATTTGGGGTATAATTAGGATTTGATTTTTACTACAGTCTATCGCTTTGTTTGTTCTAATATCTGTGCCTATCCTTCTTTACAAACATGCACATACATTCATTTTTTCATCTCCAAGATAATTAACTCTAATGTTTCATTTGCTGCGTGCAGCTCAAAGCCCAGGATGTCTGAGTAATGTACAGTCTTTTCTGTCAGGTGTGGTGCAGGACTTGTAAACCAAAAGACAAGGCTTCCCAAACAGTAGTATGTCTAGGTATAGTAGAAGTAGGATAATAATAAAAAATTACTGTTCAGAAAAGTGGAGATTAGTAACTCAGAAGTTACTGGGCCATAGCAATTGCTACATATTACATGCTACTATATAGGAAATTTGAAGACTTTCTGAAAGAGTAAAGAATTCCTGGATTAGGCTCGGCACCCGTAGCACAGTGGTTACGGTACTGGTCATATGCTGAGGCTGGTGGGTTCAAACCCAGCCCGGCCACCTGAACAACAGTGACAACTGCAACAAAAAAAGCTGGGCGTTGAGGCTGGTGCCTGTAGTCCCAGCTGCTTGGGAGGCTGAGGCAAGACAATCACTTAAGCCTAGGAGTTTGAGGTTGCTGTGAGCTGTGACGCCACAGAACTATACTGAGGGTGACATAGTGAGACTCTGTCTCAAAAAGAAAAAAAAAATGCCTGGATTAAGCACTGTTTTTGAGCCTGACCTTGTTATTTTTTTGTTGTTGTTGAGACAGAATCTCACTATGTCGCCCTCTGTAGGGCACTGTGGCGTCACAGCTCACAGCAACCTCAAACTCTGGTCTTAAGCAATTCTCTTGCCTCAGTGTCCCAAGTAGCTGGGACTATAGGCGCCTGCCACAATACCCGGCTATGTTTTGGTTGTAGTTGTTATTGCTGTTTAGCAGACCCAGGCCAGGCTCGAACCCACCAGTCTTGCTGTATGTGGCTGATGCCCTACTCACTGAGCTATGTGTGTGCCGAGCCTTTTTTTTTCTTTCTTTTTTTTTTCTTTTGAGAGAGAGTCTCAAGCTGTTGCCTTGGGTAGAGTGCTGTGATGTCACAGCTCACAGCAACCTGAAACTCTTGGGCTTAAGTGATTCTATTGCCTTAGCCTCCCAAGTAGCTGGGACTACAGGTGACAACTCTGGTTTTTTACATGCTCACTTCTGTACCTTGCCCATCTGCACCACACCCTAACCTAGTGGCAATTACTGTGAGGCAGTCTGAAACAATGTACTTGTGTGAAAAAGCACCCTTACCTACCCCACACTTGGAGAGACTATTGAGTTAATATCCTTTATATGGCATAGCTTCAGTTTTATCTTCCATTAAGGCTGCTGCTACTTTTAGCTGCAACACTTTGGAGTATAGAAGAAATTTGCTTTTCTCTATAAAGCTCCAAGGAAAGAGGCTTTTAGTCAACTTAGCTTACAGGTTACAGGAAAAAGTATATTCTCGTTAGCAAAGACATGTCCTTTTATATTTCTGCTTAATGACTAGCTCTAGCTCTTAATGACTGTTCTATACTTCTTTGGTATAATTTGTTGAAAGTTGCAAGAATATAGCAAAGGCATACAACATTCTGAATCGTTTAAACTACAGTCTCTGGGTTACAAACAAGATAGGTTCTGTATGTGTGTTCTTAAGTTGAATTTCTATATAAGTTGGAATAGTTACATTTATCTATTACCTATAATAGCCTCTGTTCAAGATGTACATAAGTCATGTTTATAACTCAGGAACTGTCTGTATATCCCTTAAAGCTATAACATTTCAAGATAATCAGGCAATGATATAATGAAATGTTTCACTACTGGGTAGAAATGATCACTAGCTTTTTGGTCTTCGGTATCTGAGTGTTCGCTACTTACCACTTGACTGTTAAGCCAACACCACATACACTATGTCCCTTTTCATGAAACACCCCACTCCCAGTACCAAATTCTGTGCTAAGATTATGTTTGATGATTTGTGACCCCAAAAAGTAAAGTAATAGTAGCTTTAAATATGATGTAAGTCTGTTTCTTGTCTTTTTGTAGAAGTCCAGAAAGAGATAGCCCAGGGCTGATCTGGGCTATCACTGATCTCTTCAGTGTTGGAGGACCAGTTTCTTTTTCTGTTTGTTGCCTTGCCGTTCTCAACATGTGGCTTCTTCCTCATAGTATATGCCTGCTGCTTATATTCTGGACACCCCATCTACATTCTAGCTAGGAGGAAAGAGAATTGTCTAAAGAGTAACATATCCAATTATTTTAAGGGTATTTCTTGGAAATCACCCCTAATACTTTTATTCATACCCTGCACCTTGAACTCAATTACGTGGCCACACCTAGCTGTAAAGGAGGGTAGGAAATGTAGTGTTCATTTTGGTATGCCCTTAGTAAAACTGAGATGCTCTTTTACTAGGAAGAAGGTGAGATTGACTATTTGGCAGATATCCAGTGCCTACCAAAATAATCTAGGTGAAGTTGTTGTTTTTTTTGAAACATGGTCTTGCTCTGTCGCCAGGCAAGAGTGTAGTGGCATAATCATATCTCACAGCACTGTCGAACTTTTAGGCTCAACTGATCCTCTTGCCTCCGCCTCCTTAGTAGCTGGGACTGCAGGAACCCACCATGATGCCCTGCTAGTTTTTCTATTTTTAGTTGAGACAGGGTCTTGCTCTTGCTCAGACTGGTCTCCGACTCCTGAGCTCAAGTGATCCATTTACCATGGCCTCCCAGAGAGCTAGGATTACAGGTGTGAGCCTCCACACCTGGTCCCTACCTGTTCATTTTTTGTTATCCATACCTTGTTTGTTGCCTACACAGATGCCTTCAAAATGCATAGCACCAATTGGTGTAGCTGTGTTTGTTTGCATTTTATAAGTTTTACAATAATTGCTCTTAGATGTAATTGTAATGTGGCAATTTCTGCAGTGCTATGAACAGTTTTGCTGTATTGTTTGCTTTGTTCCAAAAAAAATGGATGTCTTTGCCTATCTTCCCTCTTTATTTAGTTCTTTCTTTTTTTTTTTAAGAGATGGGGGAGTCTTACTTTGTTTCACAGGCAAGAGTACAGCGGCTCAATAATAGCTCACTGCAGCCTGGAACTCTTGAATTGAGGCCTTCTGCTTCAGTGCTTTAGCCTCCTGCATTGCTAGGACTACAGGCATGGACCACTATGCCTGGCTAATTTTTTTTTTTTTTTGCCTGGATAATTCTTAAAAACATTTTTTATACAGGCAGGGAGTCTCGCTATGTTGCCCAGGCTGGTCTAGAACTCTTGATTTCAAGCGATCCTCCCTGCCTTGGCCTCTCCAAGTGCTGTGAGCCATTGAGCTCAGCGCCTCTTTATTAGCTTTAAATGTAATTGTGCTGAGTTTAAAGTGGTATTAAAATATCTTTTACATTCATTCCATTAGCAATTCTCAGTACCTTTTTCAGAATATTAATTGGCTAAGAGTAACACTAATGAAGGAAGAGGCTGTCAGAAGGGATGAATAATGAACCATGACTAAGGAACTGTTTTTATTTAAACTTTCAAGGATCATTATAGTTTCAGAGGTTCTGTCTTGATTGAAGCATTAAATAACCATGAGAAAGTGAAAATGGATTTTTAAAAATGAATTTTATACTGTATTCCATGACACTAATGTGAAGAGCCATTGTTTTTATATGGTAACTGATCTTACCAGGTTAGATTAATTGAAATAATAAATTAGTTTTTAAAATTAAAATGCAATTGGAAGAATAATTCGTGAACGTGCTGGTCATTGCTTTAGTATTTTTGGCTCTGATGCTGCATTACTGTCAGCAGGGTGGAGCTATAAGCATGACCTGTTTTGGTTGACTCACAGGTAGCACAACCTCAAATATGTACTTTTCTCTGAGTGTATGTTGCTGTATTTTTTTTTTTTCCTATTATGACTATATGATATACAAACATTTTATTTGAGTTTTTGGTATCCATTCTTTTTTTTTTTTTTTTTTTTTTTTTTTGCGGTTTTTGGCTGGAGCTGGTTTTGAACCCGCCACCTCCGGCATATGGGGCCGGCACCCTACTCCTTTGAGCCACAGGTATTACACTTTTTGTATCCGTTCTTATAAGTTGACTATTTATAATATATATATTTTTAAAGACAGTCTCACTTTGTTGCCCTCGGTAGGCGGCATCATAGCTCACCAACCTCAAACTCTTTGGCTCAAGTGATCCTCTTGTCTCAGCCTCCTGAGTAGCTGGGACTACAGGTACTTGCCACAACACCCAGCTATTTTAGAGATGGAGTCTTGCTCTGGCTTAGGCTGGTCTTAAATCTGAGAGCTCAGGCAATCCACCTGCCTCAGCCTCCCAGAGTGCTAGGATTATAGGCGTGAGCCACTGTGCCTGCCTACTGTTTACAATTTTGATATCAAGGTTATTCCAACTTTATGAAGTGAGCTGTGTAGTGTTTCATTTAAAAAAATTTATGTAAGGTTAAAATTATCTGTCCCTTGAGGGTTCTGTAAAACTTGGCTATATAAATCCTATATGTCATATCTTTTGGGTGTAGAGATGTTTTTAACTAGCAATTCATTTTGTTTTGTTTTATTGGGGGAGGTTATTTTTTATTTCATAATATGAGATTACAACGTTTTGGTTACATGAATTATTTTTGTGTAGTTTGAGTCAAAGCTCTAAGTGTGCCTATCTGGGTGATAGGCACACTATTGTACC
Source organism: Perodicticus potto (assembly GCA_963574655.1). Classification (NCBI taxonomy): domain Eukaryota; kingdom Metazoa; phylum Chordata; class Mammalia; order Primates; family Lorisidae; genus Perodicticus; species Perodicticus potto. The sequence continues at coordinate 14,822 of CAUYRH010034487.1, forward strand.
TGTTAGGTGTGAATTTACTCACCCCCTCCTTCCCACTCCCACCTGTTTAGTTTCCATTGAGTTTTACTACCACATGTGTACTTGGGTGTTGATCCGTTAGTTCCAATTTAACGGTGAATACATGTGGTGTTTGTTTTACCATTCTTGCAATAACTTACTTAGAAGTATGGTCTCCAGTTCCATCCAAGTTGTTATAAAAGGTATTAAATAGTTCACCATTTTTTTCTTTTTTTTTTTTTTTTTTTGAGACAGAGCCTCAAGTTGTCACCTGGATAGAGTGCCATGGCATCCACAGCTCACAGCCACCTCCAATTCCTGGGCTCAAGCGAGTCTCTTGCCTCTACCTCCCAAGTAGCTGGGACTATAGGCGCCCGCCACAACGCCCGGCCATTTTTTGGTTGCAGCCGTCATTGTTGTTTGGTGGGCCCTGGCTGGATTCGAACCCACCAGCTCATGTGTACGTGGCTGGCGCCTTAGCCCGTTGAGCCACAGGCGCTGAGCCCATTTTTTTCTTTTTTGAGACAGATTCTCACTTTGTCGCCCTGGGTGGAGTGCCATGGTGATGTCATAACCCACAGCAACCTCCAACTCTTGGGCTCAAGCAATCCTGTTGCCTCAGTTTTTTGTATTTTTAGTAGAGACGGAGTCTTGCTCTGGATCAGGCTGGTCTCGAACCCGCAAGCTCAATCAATCCACCTGCCTTGGCCTCCCAGATTGCTAGGATTACAGGCATGAGCCACTGTGCCCACCCTTAGTTCACCATTTTTTATGGCTGAGTAGTACTCCATGGTGTACATATACCCCATTTTATTAATCTATTCATGTATTGATGGGCACTTGGATTGATTCCATATCTTTGTGCTTATAACTTATGCTGCAATAAGCATTAGAGTGCATGTGTCTTTTTGATGAAAAGACATTTTTCTTTTGGTAAATACCAATAGTGGGATTATTGCATCAAATGGTAGGTCTACTTTTAGTTCTTTGAGGTATCTCCACACTGTTTTCCATAGGGCTTGTACTAGTTTATAGTTCCACTAGTTTGCAGTGTATAAGTGTTCCTTTCTTTCTGCATCCACACCAGCATCTGTTGTCTTGGGATTTGTTGATAAGTGCCATTTTCACTGGAATTAGGTAATATCTCATTGTGGTTTTGATTTGCATTTCCCTGATTATTAGAGATGTTGAGTGTTTTTTCATTTGTTTATTGGCCATTAGTCTATCTTTTCAAAAGGTTCTTTCTGTTCCTGTCTTTTGCCCACTTTTTTATGGGGTTGATTTTTTTCTTGCTGCTTTGTTTGAGAACCAAAATCTGTTTTGCTGTATTTGGATATTCTTTAAACTTTATCATAGATTCTTTCTCTATTTTTATGGCAAGATATTTTATTCCCAGTGTTTTAAGAAATTGCTTAAGAATTTAGAAAATACTTATGGTTCCTTTTGTAAAGTAGGAGCATATTATTGACATATCGGGAGATTAACTTGTCCATAAACTTCAGGATATGAGCATTCTGATGCTGGAAAATAAGACTTCTCTTCAAATGCACCATTGTAGTGTGGAGACAAAGCACAGTACTGTAAATGTCTTCCTCCTTGTCCGCCTGTTGCCTGTCTTTATCCTACATGAGGTTTGTCTCAACAGGTTTTTCATTCCAAAGTTAGTATTTTCAAAAATAACTGGTCTTTTTAATATTATACCTGGGCCAGGATTATTGTAGTAGGTTTTCTATATGGCAGATTTTCTTTCTGTGGCATGTTTTTTGTGGCCTGGCCACATTTCAGGTTGTCCTGGCTTGTTGGTGTACAGTCTTGGTATAAGAGTAAAACTGACTTCAAAATTGTCTTGTAACAGATTATATAACTTTGTAGGTCAATACACAATGTATATTCAGATCATATTTAAATTTATTGAGGCTTTTTATACTTAGCATGTGGACTTCTAAATATCCATTACTCTGTCTCTTAGAGAAGAAATCCCTAAAAGCAAATAGAATTCCACATTTAGAAATTGAAACACATTTGAACACTATAATAATAAGGATAGCATACCTGTAGTGTTTGTGGGTATGAATAAAGTTCAAGGAATGTAATGAAGTCATCTTAACAAAATAGTGCTTTAAATTTCAAGCAGCCTTTTGGGAGGTGGGGGAGAGTTTAAGGCACAATGTCAGTTTTCTTTTAAATGTTTGCAACAAAATACTACTTTATAGTTAATCTCTCTGAACTTTTCAGAATACATTCTTATAAGATCCTTCATAATAGTAGGACAGATACTGTAATAATAGTTTATTTGGAGTGACTTGCTCAAGGTTGTATCACTGCATTCTGTTATGTGATATATTAAGAGACAAGTCATATAAATGTTACCATAATTAAAAACAATTATTTTCTTTCTTTTTTTTTTTTGTTTTTGAGACAGAGTCTCACTGTATCACCCTTGGTAGAGTGCTGTGGCATCACAGCTCACAGCATCCTCAAACTTTTGGGCTCAAGCGATTCTCTTGCCTCATCCTCCCAGGTAGCTGGGACTAGGAGCCCACCACAACGCCCGGCTATGCTTTCTTTTTTTTTTTTTTTCCCCTGAGACAGAGTCTCACTCAGAGGTTGAGTGTCATGGTGACATAGCACACAGCCACCTCAAACTCTAGGGCTAAATTGATCCTCTTGCCTCAGTCTCCCAAGTAGCTTGGACTACAGGTGCCTGGCATAACGCCTGGTTGTTTTTTTTTTTTTTTTTTTTTGTAGAGACGAGTTCTCGCACTTACTCAGGCTGGTCTCAAACTCCTGAGCTCAAGGAATCAACCCACCATGGGCTCACAAGTGCCAGGATAACAGATGTGAGTCACTGCACCTGGCCTATTTGCATTGTTATTAGGGGGGCGGGCGGAATAGTAAATTGTATGAAACTCCAAGTCAGGTGTCAGGCTAAAGTGAACAGCTCTCCTACAATTCTTCTCTACACACCTGCCAAAGTGATCTTTTCAGAAGATTGATCAGATCGTATTACTCCATTGCTTCAAACCTCCCAGTGGCATCCAGTTGTTCTTAGAATGTCCTTTTCCCGGTTCTCTGTCCTCTCTGGCCTTGCTGGTCTTTCAGTTCCTTCAGGATGCCAAGCTTATTCTCACCTCATGGCCTTTGAACTTGCGTAAAGTTACAGCTTTATTGAACTTTTTCTAAAATAGTTTGAGAAGAAAGTGCTGTTCCTTCTGCATGGGTGACTTATTTCTTGTCAAATTCAGGCAAATCAGATTGTGTGATTATTCTAGGCATAGGTTCTGAAGCCTGACTGCCTGAGGTCAAGTTATTTAAACTCTCGGTTTTCTTAACTATAAAAAATCAGATAGGGTGGCGCCTGTGGCTCAGTGAGTAGGGCGCCGGCCCCATATACCAAGGGTGGCGGGTTTGAACCCGGCCCCGGTCAAATTGCAACAAAAAATAGGTAGGCGTTGTGGTGCTACTTGGAAGGCTGAGGCAGGAGAATCACCTAAGCCCAGGAGTTGGAGGTTGCTATGAGCTGTGATGCCACGGCGCTCTACCAAGGGCGACAAAGTGAAACTCTTGTCTACCCCCAAAAAGCAGATAATGTAAGTAAATACACCCCTTGATGTTGTGAAGATTGAATGCATACATATAAAGTGTGTGATTTATAATAAACATTCATTAAGTGTTGGCTATTACTCAAATCTTGCTCTAATACCACCTCTTCAATAAGACCTTTTTTTTTGAGACAAAGTGTCATTTTGTCACCCTTGGTAGAGTGCTATGGCATCACAGCTCATAGCAACCTCAAAGTCTTGGGCTTAAGCCATTCTCTTTCATCAGCCTCCCAAGTAGCTGGGACTACAGGCGCCCACTACAACACTCAGCTATTTTTTTAGAGACGAGGTCTCGCTCTTGCTCAGGCTGGTCTTGAACATGTGAGCTCGGGCAATCCTCCTGCCTTGGCCTCTCAGAGTGCTAGGATTATAGGCATGAGCCACCGTACCCAGCCAATGAAACCTTTCTTAACCATTTAATCTATATTAGCCACCTGGTCCCCAGGCATATAACACTTACCGTTATCTGAAATTATTTTGTTAATATATTTATTTACTTTCATCTACATGTTTCCCCCACTGTAAAGTAAGTCCCATAAAAACAGAAATGTTTTTTGTTACAATCCCAGTGCCTAGAATAGTGCCTGATCGGTATATATTTGTTGAGTGAATTTAAGAAAGTCAGGTCTACCCCAGAAGGTTGTCTTAGGTGCTATAAATCTGAAAGGTATTTTTGTATTGTTCAGTTAAGGGAACATGTTTCCATGTGTACCTAATACCATTAGGTTATGCTTTAAGTTACGGAGGTATCTGGCAGGGACTAGTGGGAATGGTGTAGAGAAGTAGTCAATAAAAAAGGGAGGCCAGGCACAGTGGCTCATGCCTGTAATTCTAGCTCTTGGGAGGCTGAGGTGGACAGATTGCTTGGGCTCATGAGTTTGAGACCAGCCTCAGCAAGACAAGACCCCGTCTCTAAAAAATAACCGGGTGTGGTGGTGGACACCTGTAGTCCCAGCTACTGAGGCTGAGGCAAGTGAGGCAGGAGAATCACTTGAGCCCAAGAGTGTGAGGTTGCTGTGAACTACGACACCAGGGCACTATACCAGGGGCGACAAAGTGAGACTCTGTTTCAAAAAAAGAGGTTGGGGTTTGAGCCTAGGGATAAAATAAGTATTTTACTTCTGTTTTTATTTATTTCTGCTTCCAGCTGCTTAGTTCATGTCCCTTTACCTAAGCCTTTGAGCTTACTTGTGTCTTTAAGTTTGGCGACAGCTGGTTGCCCCTCAGTATTATAAAGTTACAGCTTTATTGAGCTTCTTTTAAAATAGTGTGAGTAGAAAGTGCTGATATGTAATTAGATACATAGCTGTATATGATAATTTTAGGAGCCAGAGGGGTGGTCCAAGATCCAAAGTAGGTGATCTAAGACTAGGAATTTCTGAGTTATCAACTGAGTTAGGTTTGATAGTAATTTATCATTCCCTTGTATTTTTAACTCAACTTTTTTCTTCTTCTTTCTTTTCTTTTTTTTTTTTTGTAGAGACAGAGTCTTGGTCTGTTGCCCTCTGTAGAGTGCTGTGGTGTCACACAGCTCACAGCAACCTCCAACTCCAACTCGCGCTTAAGCGATTCTCTTTCCTCAGCCTCCTGAGTAGCTGGGACTTCAGGTGCCCGCCACAACGCCCGGCTATTTTTCTGTTGGAGTTTGGCCGGGGCCGGGTTTGAACCTGCCACCCTCAGTATATGGGGCTGACGTACTACCCACTGAACCACAGGCGCTTCCCTTAACTCAACTTTTTTCTTATACTCTGCTTTTTTTGTGGTCATTCTCTTCCTATTCTTGTAATCTTTATTGGTTTTTTCATTCTGTTTTCATTTCGGTATTTTCTTTCCCATTTTTTGGTCTTGGCCCATGGACCCAACATGCAAAATCAAATTTATCCTTTAATAAAATTCTTCTTTTCCTTGTTTCTGTTAGTAGAATATCAATCTACTGGTCACTCTGGCTTAGAACTTTGGAGTCATCTTTGGTACTTCTTTCTCCTTTATCCCCCACAACCAAATATAAACATGTCTTATCTCGTATAAATTCTGTATTCTTTCATTCAACATTCCCACCTGTAATCCTAGCACTCTGGGAGGCTGAGGTGGATGAATTGCCAAAGCTCATGAGTTCAAGACCAGCCTGAGCAAGAGTGAATCCTCATCTTTAAAAATAGCCAGGCGCGTTGGCTGGGCGTGGTGGCGCACGTCTGTAATCCCAGCGCTGTGGGAGGCCGAGGCGGGTGGATTCCTAGCGCTCACAGTTCGAGACCAGCATGAGTGAGCCAGAGTAAAAGACCCCGTCTCTACCACCAACACACCACCA
>CAUYRH010034488.1:0-88017 GCA_963574655.1 Perodicticus potto
CCAATCTTAAGAAATTGATGGGGAAATTTGTGGCACCATTGCATTTTTTCCTTTTTATATGAATTATTTTGTATAAGAGTTCAGAGAATGGTACCTTTCCTACTGTTGTCTTTGACTTCATGAAGGAAATTTGTAACAATCGATATGACCTATCGAAAGGTTTGTGATAGATACAGCACTCACTATTTTAACAAATAGTGAAAAAATTCAGATATTCCTTAAAATAAATGTCTATTATTTGTTTATCAAAAAAAAAAAAATTTTAAGTTTCATATTTTGCAGTGGAAGAAAATTTTTCTGCATATGTTAGAAGAGTTTTCAGCAACTGTGGATGGGAAGAAGTCTGGGAGATTGGGGTAAAACTAGTTCAGGAGATAAAAGAACGCTGTGAGTCTAGGTAGACACATTGATTTTCTTGGGCCTCCTCATGTCAACTTCTTTTTTATGCTCATACATAGGAGAGAAATATATATATATATATATGTGTGTGTGTGTGTGTGTGTGTATGTATCAAGCAATCATTTGGGCCTCTTGCACCACTAGTTTCCTCCATAATAATTCTTTGGACTGGTCTTATAGATTCCTCCACATGGGCATCTGCTCTACCTACAAGCCTGGTGGCATCACCCATCCCATGAGCTCCTGCAGAGAGATCTTGCTGCATGCCATCAGAAGATGGGGCCAATTTTCCTTCCCTGTCAAATCTGGGCAAGCCCTATTACCACCATGAGGGACAGAAGAGGATTCTCTGCAGAACCACCCAGCCAAGGGCTCCCCAAATTCCTGACCCACAAAATTGTGAATGAAATAAAACTGGTGTTTCAAGCCATTACTTGGGTTTAGGGGTAATTTTCTAACAGCACTGGGTAACCATACCAGCTTCTATCCTCCCAAATGTTCTCCCCAAGAGTCTGGCATGTTAAATTTTAACACCTTCTGTTGATCACTCTTTGGGTTAAAGCATAAAGTACCCTAGCTAATGTGCACATGGTGTCTACAGATATAAAACCTACAGCCTCCCCACCCACCAATACTGGAACACAGGTAGTGCAGAGCCTCAGGACCTACGGACTCTGAGAAAGTGGGACACGTTCTCCAAACACCGTGATGTGAGGAAGCAGGAGAGAAAGTCCAGAATGTGTGGGTGCTAGGTGGAGTGAGCACTGTGGGGTATTAGCCCTTGTAGGGTGGCACAGTCAGCCAATAAAGCCCAGAGGCTGCCTGCAGGCAGTGTTGAGGCCACCTTCCCTGTGAGCCACGCTGAGAGGGGTTTCTAACATTCACAAAAACACAATTCTGAATTGAGTAAAAGCTCCCTCTGGCCTTTGGCTGCTGGTTGAGCTGAACCTTACCCGGACTTCAAAGATACCATGGCTGGCCATCCCCAGATGGAAGGGCAGCTTCTGCCCGGGAGCCCAGAGGAGGAGAAAGTTCCTAGAAGGCAGGATGGACCGGGAGAGAGTCCTGCTGTGGTCTCTGTGAGTCTGCTGTCCTTAGGGTGAGCAATCTGGGATCAGGTGGATTTAAGAATTTAGAATTTTCCAGGTTTTGGAAAGGTGATGTAGTGTATCTATTGCATTCTGCAAAACATCTCCAGGGAGGTCTGCCAGTGTATCCTGAAATCATACACACAGTCCTGCAGTGCAGGCACGAATTTTCACACGCAGTGGTATAAGCACTGTAAATAATCTCACATCAGGCTGGCCCAGGATTTGCTGCAAAATAAGTTATAGGAAATCTCCAGTTTTCAGAACTTTTGGGTTCTATGATCATGGACATATTTTGGTCACATTTGGTCAGTTTCCCTGACTGAGCCATTTGCCAAGATGTCACTAAGGAGGTTGTTTCTAAGCCAGAGGTTGTGAGATGTTTCATGGCTACTTTCTCAGGGTATTTATCTCAGAGGCTCCCAGAGGCTGAGCCCCCACCCCTTGGGGCCATCAGCTGTCCCTACTTGGCTGCTGCTCAAGCAATGAACGACATGCAAGGACATGTGTTTCCTGTCATACACCTGCCCTATGTCTCCAGTCGGCAGTGGGGATCATGTCTAGCATGTCTTTGTGTCTCCATAACCTGCTAGGACTGTGACACAGCGAGCACTTGCTACCTGTCTGAAGGCCAAGGGGAAGTTCCATTTCTCCACCTTGTAATAACAGGGGGCAGAAACAATTGCAGTATTCATAACTCCACTCACTCCTCAGTCAACTGGTACTGAGTCCTGATTGTGGGAAAACATCAAACTAACATCTGTGTTGCAAAAAGAGAAGTCAAAGAGTTGTCTGTCCTCAGGCAGCTTGGATATGTGCACAGGGATGATGAAAGCCAAGAAGCATCGACAACATAAAGGATCCCTCCCCTGTGATCACACAGAAAATCCCTTGCATGGTAATTCTTTAAGGCTGTCACACTCATCCGCTCTCAACAATTCTGACAGGGACACATCCGATTTTACAGATGAAGACATTACGTTTGTCAATGATCCTGCACTCAGTCTCCATGGCCAAGCTCAATCTTCAACCCCATGCTCTGAATTCATCCCATGCTCCAAATGCAGAGATTTAGAAGTTACCCCAGCTAAAGGTGAGAGTGAGGAGGGCTGGAGAGGTTGAGACACAGGGAAAAGCCAAGAGGCTTTATGGGAGCCCCAGAATTTGAACTGGTGATTGAAAGGCAAGTAGGGTTCAGGCAAACCTTCAAACCGTGGGGCGGCTGGTGAGGGGGCATACTCTAGTCAGGGGGCCCACATAGGCAGGTGTAGGGAGGCAGGAGAGAATTGACTTCCACTGGGAAGCCCCACAGTCCAGTTGGGCTTGAGTGTAGATTGCGTGCGTGATTTGTAAAAGAAAATGCCCTAATTGGATTTAAGGAATGAGGAGAGAGAAAACTACCTGCAATGGCTTCACTGAAACAATAATAACAATTACGACTAAATGCAGCAATAAATCACTCTTCTGAATACATGTTATACTATTCTCTGTGCTTTTGATATTTCTAAAATTTATTTTACAAGAAATTCAACTACTGGGCATCAGATTTTGGATGCTCTTGCATTATAAGCTAAAGACTTTGGATTTATTGTGTGGGTTCTTGGGAAGGGTCCGTTTTATTTGGGAGAGACCAATGCATAGCTATATTTTGGGAACAAGATTCTGCCAGCATCATGTAATGCCAGACTAGAGCAGACAGAAAGTGTTGACAGGTCACCACGCTACTTGCAAGCTTCACCCAGTGGAGGAAATGAGAGACACTCAGAGAAGAACCGATCCCAGCAGAGGGCAGGGTGTCGCTTGTCTCAAGTTCTGGCCCTCTCAGTGTCAGAGGCAGCCGGCTGGGAGGAGGGGACCCCCACTCTCTGAAATGTGACCACTACTGCCAGGTGAGAACATGGGCGCAGGTGTCCTGAGCTTATTGATGAAGAATCCAACAGTGACAGGCGAGTGAGTGACCTATGAATATCACACCCAGGGAAAGCCTCACTGGACTGAGGAGGAAAGGACAGGTTGAGCTGTACAGTTAGCAGGGAAACCCAAGGCCCTCTCTGTGCCCCTCTTGACAGGTGTGCTGGGAGCTCTGTCAGACCCAGGTACTGCCACAGCAACTGCCACCTTTATTGAGGGAAGGGGTGTTTGCCAATAATCTGCATTTCTCAGAAGTTCCCAGGTGAAACTGGTGCCACCTGTCTGGAATCACTTTTTGAGAATTACTGCTCTGAAGACTCTGAGCATGGCCAACCTCCTTCTCTGGGTACCGGACACTCAACAGGATCCTCATTTAATCTCTGTAAAGCCCCTGCAAAGCAGGCCCCAATTCACAGAGGAGGAGATCAAAGATCAAAGATGCTAAATAAATTGCCCAAGGTCACACACGCAGTGGGCGCAGGGCGAGGATCGTGCTCCACTTTAGTTCTGCATGGCTTATTTTCAAAAGTCGGCCCTCAGTGGCGGCTGGGAGAATTTTCTCAGTGTTCCAAGTTGAACTGCATGAAACAATGTGAGTTTTTCATTATGTTAACCACCTGAATTCAATTTAATAGATGGTTCAGTTTTTTCCTAAGATAATCCAATAGATGATATTATAGGAAGTTAAAATGCTTTTATGAAATGATGGTGGCAAGAGACAGCCTTTTTCTTTTACTTTTCCCCTCTTGAAATGTTCTTAGTTGGCAAAATAAACAGGTGAAAACCTAAACTTCAGTCCCTTCTCTCTGTTTCTTTTTTAAAAAAAATTCTCATCTGTGAAATTCCTAGCAACAGTGCCCTAGCAGGCTGCCTTCAGAACTATGGCATCTACATTTTGCAGGGTAAAGACAGCTCAGAATGGCTTGTCACATGAGTAGGCGGTGGCAGAGTCACTACAGTGGGTTCTTGAGAGAAAGCCATCCTACATGGGGCAGCCCTCAATCTCTTTCCCTGGCTTAATCCCCTGTCCATTAAACAGGGACAAAACTCCCTGCTTCCTAGGGCAGCTAGTTGTAAAGAGTAAATGTGTTAATGGAATATGTTATACAGACACATTTGGATGTTGGCTTTTGTTTTCATCCAGTTCTTTCTAATCACTCAGTAACTGATGATTCAACTAAATCCCTCATTTGCTGACATCCACTACCCTCTCAAGGAGGCTTCAGGGAGGCAGAGATGGCTGGGATAAGGTCCCTTCTCCCCAGAACCTCCAGCAAACAGATAAGTGAATGATCGTATTCTGGAGGAAGAACTACGCTTTCAGAAAAACACAGGTAGGATCCCAGAGTCAGCACAAGTGATGGGCTTCCTAGAGAGGGGATGTGTGTGCTGCTCACATGTGTCTCAATGTGGGGCTTACCACCAGGCTAGGGATGGCCTCCGGACACACAGGGTCCCCAAATCTCCCAGGGTGCAGTGGCTACAAACAAGGCTGCATGAAACAGAACCTTCATGCTACATTCTAAGTCACCTCTACACCAGCAACTACTGACTTGGCACAAAGGGAAGGCAAGAAAAAAGCCACAAATATTCCGAGCTTGAATTGTAAAATGACTGAATGATTTAAGTAGCTCTTGAGTGCTCATAATTATTGGAAGGGTGGGGGGAAGAACACTTTGTTCCACTAGAGACATACGCAGAAGAGGAAGCCCCATCATACAAATAGAGACACAGTACATTAAAAATGGAAATTAAGAATTCAAAAGCAAAACAATGGAATCCTGCTAGTTTTTTTTAAATTGCTATACAAATCGTTAATCAGTATCCAGTTGTCATGTTGGCTAATTTGTCCAATAAGAGCAGAAAAAAAAAAAAAAAAGAAAAGGATCGTAGAGATGAACATAAGGCAACCAATAAGATGAAATCAATCGTGCACAAAATATCAAAAAGACCTTAACCTTTGGGAGGTCAAATATCCCACTGGGCAACTGAGCTAAGGATTTTTGGAAAGTTGGGGTGTTAAGGCCAGATGCCCACCTGATATCTATCCTTTCCTTCTTTATTAGCAGAATCCCAAGTTTGTTGGGGCAATATTTCCCAGGCTCCTTGATAGATAATGGTGTCCACACTATAGCGCCCACATGATTAGAGGCACAAATAAAGGGCATTGGGTGGCTGTCTAGGAAATAGACTTTGCCCTGATCCTTCACTTTTCCTTCTTGTTCCTGCTTGAAAAGCAAAGTTCTCTTGTGCCCATGAGAGCAAAGCCCTAGCGCTAAGACAATGCAATAATGGGACAAATACTAGTAACATTGTGACCTGCCTGAAATGGCCCACATCCAGCCTTCCAGTTAGAGAGGAGAAAAATAACCCCCAACTTTGTGGAGGTCACTGTTCTTTGAATTCTGTGTACTCATAGCATATTGCAGTTCTCTACTAACACAGATCCCTGTCTCTGGCCCCTTCCTCTATATCCACAGCCACACCCCACCAGAGACGAGCAGAAATATAGAAACATGCAGTTGGGATTGGCCTCTAAGAGCCTTGGTCCAGGTAGACCTGATTCTCCCACTCTTTGCTAAAAATGCTTCAGTGGATGGATATTGAACTCCTGACCTCTCAGGCATCTTTTCTCTACTACCTTGCAAATACTGGTGGGGTCCGGACCCTTCACCAACCTGAACAAAAGCAATACAGTTGCTCTTATCTGTATGCAGTCAGGCCTCCAGGCAGAAAGGATCCTGGGATTCCCTGGGAGATGATGGAGAAGTGAGAATTGATACCCCATTTGCCCACAGAGAGGAAAGAAAGTGCCCTAATCCCCCAGAAACCACTGCCTCACAGTCCTGGCCCAGCCCTGTAGCAGACGCCACTGAGCATGGCATGAAGGATTCAAAAGCAAATAAGGCAAGGTCTCATGCAGAGGACAATGGGACCACAAACCAGCATTAGGGCTAATGAATGTGCTTTGGTTTCAAGAATTGCAGCCACAAAAGCAAAAGCATTCGCCTTGCCTGGAATGGAGTGGGGGAGGCTTCCTGGAAGAGGTGACGGATTATACTACATAAAGGATTTGGACTAAAGTTGATGGGAAGAAACCTAAGAAGAGGGAAAAGAGAGAAAATATTTGGTTAGAGGGCCTGAGTAGGAGTTGTAGGGCCATAAATTCTAAGTCAGAGGGGAGGCAGGGAAGGGAATGGAAGGAAGAAGTCCACAGATGCCAGATCACAGGAATTGTCAAAAAATACCCACTCTCTAATCTGAGGGCAGCGGGGCACCACTGAAGTACGTTTAGCCGTGAGTGATGGGATCCCATTTGCATTTTAGGCAGAGCTCTCTGATGGCTGTGTGGAGGGTGAATTTGAGGAGGACAGGACTGGAAACAAGTAGGCCAGTCAGGAATCTGGTAGCTACTGATTTACCCTGAGAGGAAATAGCAAGGAGGAGCTGGAGTGAGGCTCAACAGCGACGGGGGCCTGGTGCAGGCAGGCAGCCTAGCCCGTAGCTCTGCTCATCGGCTGCAGCAGCATCTTGGTGGCCATTCTCCCCCTCCTCCCCGACACTCCCTTTCATTAGTGCATGAGGGTCTCCAAGATAGGAAAAACCTCAGCTCCAGACTCACAGCACCTAGCTCCTACATGTAGTAATCAAGTTCTGTGATAAACTGAGTCCTTGCGTTATACTTCAGAATTCTTATTAAACTTTTATAACATTGAACAATTAAAACATTCTTCTAGATTTAAGTCTGCACTGTTTTCAGGAACATTGCCAATGAGACAAAATATTCAGTGTCTCCTTATTCCTCAAACATATATTTAAAAATACGCTTCATGCTCTGTTCAATATCAAAGCAATGGTACCAGTTGGAAGTCAGGATTAAACAAAATATGCATTTTTCATGGACACAAATAATAATAAAAAACAATCTGCTTTTTTATGAGGCCACAATTGGTGAAGTTAAGCTCTGATAATGGGGAAAGGGGATTTTTATGAGGACCTATTCTGTCTTTATCAGGGTGGAAGGCGGATGGTGACAGGATCGTAAGCCAATTCATAGAGATTATAAATTTGTCAATGACTTGCAAGACTAGCATAAAAATGAAAATGTGGTATCTTGTTCTGATTGTAGGTTTTGCACGCTCTTTAGCAGCACAAAGCAGACAAAGCCTATGCTCACCCCTCCAACCTGCAAACCCTAAAGAGGGAAGTGAAAGTTCCCCTTTCCCCATTATCGGAGCTTAGCCTCACCAAAGTTATAAGTGAAGAAATTGATTCTAGACCCTCCCTATAGGCATCATCCCCAAGTGACTACTGTTCATTTATAATGAGGCTAGACTGAATTGAGGTGTGTTGTAAATACAAGCTAGATTTTAAAGACTTGGTATTAAAAAAATACAAACTATTGTGTTAATATTATTATATTATTTATATATTGAAATAACAGTTTAGATATATTGCGTTGTGTTAAAATACATTAAAGTTAATATCACTTATTTCTTTTTCACTTTAAAAAAATGCAGTTCCTAAAACATTTGAAACTGCATTTGTGGTTTGTATTATATTCATGTCAGCAATCTAGACCCCAGAATTCATGCAAAAGGCAATTGTCAAGGATCAGCTAGCAGAGGAAGCCCATCACTGTGGACCTCTAACAAGTCATTAGATGTTGGCCCCACCAGGGGACAGAACTGTCACTATATACAGTGGTGGATGAGATAACCCTCAGGGTCCCTCACCATCAGACCTCAAACACGTATTATCATGCAGGACATAGAGGTTCATCAAGTTGAAGGAAATAAAATTCAATAATAATTTTTTTAGAGAGCTAATTTTTCTCTTGCTCATTAGTAGCTGTGAATTAAATTAATTTCAGCTTGATTGTCCCCTAATTGGAGAGGGACATAAATCCTGCAGAATATGCTGTTATGGATGACATCTTGATCCTACACAATCTCACACATCTGCCTTTACAACACTCTGTACAAGTAGGGACAACCAGTCTTCAATAATTATAATAAAATTATGATTATTGACCAAGAACATATAATCGATGGTATAATGTGCTAGGTCATAACATATTTTATCAGCAAAGCCATTGATCAAATTTTCACTGAGCCAATATGTTAAAGCCTCATTATGATGTCTAGGAAATTACTGATTATCATTAAAGTGAAGAGTATAAACCTCTTATTATGTCAATACATTTATGGTGCAATGATAATTTATCAGTCTACCCAAACACAGCAACAAGGAAAAAGCCCCTACATATGTGTAAATGTTTTCCACATACCCCATATGTTTCTAACTTTCTCTATGTAAAGTTTCACCCATAATTGGTGTTCAGTAGATACTTGCTGGAAGAACAGTAGAGACATAAAGATAGAGGCTGAAACAGATGCTTGCAGGAAGCATGGCAAGGCAGCATGGCAAGAGGTGGCACAGGGCATCACCTGGTGAAGGGGCTGAGGTGCTAGCCCAGGTCTCCTCTTCTTCTCATAAAGCAACCAGTCCCTAACCCCATGATAACCCATTAATGCATTAAACCCTTAATCCACAAATGGATTAATCCATTTATGAACTCAGAGCCCTCAGGACCCAAGGATATCTGAATTTTACCAATTCTTTCAATACTTAGAAACATTTACTTGTAAAAGGTAAAAACTGCCCACAAATTTGAAGGTCAATAACATAATTCATTCCAACTGAAAAGTAAAAAGATGTATTCATAGCTAAGCATTTCCTTCAAGCTGACTCATTGTCTCTTTCCTCTCATAACTAGAGGGCAATGAATCAGATGATATAGATTTAGCTAAAATGAGAAGGATCAGATTCTATTATGAAATCAATTTTGCCATGATCGAAGGAGAGCTCCAGTCACATGCTATGTAGGGCACTAGATAAAGGAAATTCAACCAGACTGCTCCACTGACTTAAGGGACTTAAGGGACTCGAGGGACTTTAAAAGGCAACTTTCAGAAGATACATTTCTAGGCACAAAAATTTTAAACATACAGTGAAAAATTTTCCTCACTTGTTTCTTCCTTTTTTCTCCCCTCACCAACCTCCCCACACCCCAAAAGGTAACTGCTTTTATTAGGGTCTTTTGTATTCTTTCAGGGTTTCTTTTGTTTATATGACCCATTTAACATATATATTATTATTAGTTTTCCTTTTTTCCACACAAAAATGTAGTTTAGTACACACACACACAGTGATTTGTCTTTTTATATTAGTATTTTGGAAATTTCTTTCTATCAATACATAGAGTGCCCACTTTTTTAAAAGACTATTATTATTGTACCTCATTATATAGTTATTTAACCAGAAATCTACAAATCAACATTTTTGTTAATTATCATCTTTTGCTATTACAAAAATTTAGAGGCTTCTACACTAGCACTGGCATCACCCATATGAAATAATCTTTCTGTAAGAGTCGCAATCCTATGTATAAAATTGACTTTAAAGTGACAAAAATGAAGAAACACAAAGATGGCTACATTATACTTGTCAAGGGAACAATACAAGAAGACAAGAAGACATTTTAATCCTAAATATATATGTACCCATCATTAACACTCCCAGATTTATAAAATGAACCCTAATTGGTCTGAACAATACGATAAGCTACAACACTATGATATCCAGCTAGTGCGCAGGCCTCCCACCTCTGCATGCGACCCCAGCCCCACCCGTCGATTGTCGCTGGGAGAAGCCAGTCCCCGTCTTGCCCTCCTCCTGCACACAGCGCACCCCTTCAGCTCTCTCTGCCCCTCACTCCTCCACTCCTCTGTCTTGTCTCCCCATCTGGTCTGGAACCTGTTTGTAAGTGAAGCAATATCTCTGTGTTTTGTATATACAACTGCTCTTGTAGCCTTTGGTTTTGTTATTGTAGAGAAACACAGATTCTTTATATACTTTGTAAGATTTATGCCAAACCCTAGCTCTTGATCTCTTATTCTCCCTGTGGCTCCTGCACTGTTTTGCCCCATGCCTCATTTCTCTGGCCCTTTACTAAAATGTATAATCTGACTTCCTGTACAGAAAACTGCCAAAATAAATAAATAAATAAATAAAAACAAAAAACCAAAAACCCACAGACAGAACTGGACAGATCCTCCAAGCAGAAACTAGATGAAGAAACAATGGGCTTAAACATGACTCTAGAACAAATGGGCTAATAGACATATACAGAACATTTCACCTCAACTACTACTGAAAATAATTCTTCTCATCAGCTCATGGATCATTCTCCAATTAAACCTGAGCAAATCTAAAATAATAGAAATTACACTTAGTATCTTTACAGACCACAGTGGAATAAAAGTAGAACTCAATTCTCACTCCCACACAAAGTCATAGAAACTAAAAATCTTTTGCTGAACAATAGCTGAGTTAATGAGAAGTTAAAGAAGAAAATCATGAGATTCCTTAAACAAAATGACAATGAATCCACAAGCTATCAAAACCAGTAGGATACTACAAAAGCAATCCTAAGAAGGAAATTTATTACATTAAATTCCCACATCTAGAAATCAGAAAGAGCACAAATCAACAATCTAATGAATCATCTTAAGAAACTGGAAAAGGAAGAGCAATCCAATACCAAATTCAGTAGAAGAAAAGAAATAACCAAAATTAGATCAGAACTAAATGAAATTGAAAACAAAAGAACCAATCAGAAGATTAGCAAAACAAAAAGTTGGTTCTTTGAAAAGATAAATAAAATCAATAAACCTTTGGTCAGATTAACTAGAAACAGAAAAGTAAGATTTATATTAAGCTTAATCAGAAATGAAAAGAGGGAAATAACAACAGATATGACTGAAATATAAAAGATCATCACCAAATACTACAAAAAACTCTATGCCCAGAAATTTGAAAATGTGGAGGAAATGAACAAATCCTGTAATCACACTACTTCCCTACACTCAACCAGGAAGAAATAGGGCTCTCAAACAGATCAATAGCAAGCATTGAAATTGTAACAACAATAAAAAAGCTCCCAATAACAACAACAACAAGAAGTCAGTCCTGGACCAGACAGTTTCATGCCAGAATTCTACCAAACCTTCAAAAAAGAGCTTGTACCTATATTGCAGAACCTATTCTAAAACATTGGAAAGGAAAGAACTCTCCCCAACTCCTCCTATGAAGTAAATATCACTCTGATACCAAAACCAGGAAACGACAACAAAAAAAGAAAACTACAGACCAATGTCCATGCATTGTACCCGTGGGTGAGAAAGCCCAAACTACTTTGTCTGGTCCTACAGTACTTTATACTTATAACTTCATTCAATCTTCACAACACAAATCCCATAGCACAGAGGAGTTCAGAGAGCCTCAGAGAGGCAAGATAACTTGCCTGAGGTCTCATAGATGACAAAGGGTGGGGCAGGGATTCCCACCTGATTCTGAAGCAGGAATTCCCAATTTCTAGTCTGCCTGAGGCAGTTCCACAAAGACAAGTCATAACCACCAACAACATCTAGAACACAGCCCTGTGGGAAGAACTGGGAGTATTAAGAGGGCATTAGAGAGTTTTGGGGGAGGGCTATGCCCCAACTTACCCTTCTGGGTACCTTTGTTTCCCTTGGTCTTCCAGAATCCCTTAAATCTCTCCCACTACTGGCCTGGGCAGTGTGGCCAGCTGACCTTCGTTAATCTGGACCTCTTCTACCAGAAGATGGTTCAGTTCTTTCCCTAATAATCTATGTGCTTTAGATTTACTTAGGGCTCAGCGGCTCCTGCCAAGTTTACATGTACAGAACCACAGAAGCAAGAATGAAGAAATACATAATTACCCTGAGTTGCTCCAGATAGACAGCCCATTTATAGCTTAATTCCCTTGGTAGAGGAACAAGGGAACCCTCAGGCTAACACAGGACCAGCTACTTTCACCCAGAAAGAATGGGGTGTTTGTTTTGAGGTTGGGAACTGGAGGTTGAGGATGAGGAAAAATGACAAACTCACATACTGTGAGAAGTTGAGCATGAGTCCATACACTCTGTGATAAGCACACAGCACAGTGGTTCAGTATATGGGTCTGCAGCCAAGCAGCCTGGGTTGTGGTCATTACTCTGCTTCCACTGTGGTACCTCAGTTTCCTCATCTGTAAAATGGGGATGAGGTTAACAATGGTGCCTGCCTTACAGAGTGGTTGGAAAGATTAAATTGCTAACACTTTCCATCTTTTATGTTTACTTGGATGGAGCTGTAACATATTCTCAGTAAAGTATCTCAAAATAGAAAAAAGTATCTAATGTACTCAATACTATTATAAAACCAGTATATAAACATTTACACATTCATACCAATGATAAAACACAAAGATAGTCCAGAAAGAAAGAGGGGAAAGGAGGGGAAGGGGAGGGGTGGGCAGAGGGCAAGTGGAGGGAGAGTATTTGGCAGGATCTCACCTAATGTACACAATGCAAGTGTACATTTCCAAACAACTAAGAGTATATTATAAATGTCTTACGACAAAAAATCAGTAAGTGATGTGATGGTTATGTTAATCGGTTTGATTTAAGCATTCCACATTGTATATCAAATCAGCACATTGTACCCCATAAATGTAGACAGTTGTGATTCAATAAAAATTAAGGAAAAAAATTAAAAAATAAATTGCTAACACTAAGAAATGTTTAATTAATGATACTTGGCATACAGTACACACTAAATAAGTGTTTGCTGTTATTTGCCAAGACAGCAAATTGTCCCCCACAGTAACATGACTGTTTCACAAATAAGTAATCACTCCCCAAATATAACACTCCTCTGATTAGTCAATCCACAGCTTGTTTAAAGAATCCAGCACTTTCCCTAAGCACTACGATATTTGAATTGTGACCCCTACCCACCGTAGTAGATATCTTACCAATGGCCATCAGAATTTAAAACAATATTTATTAAAATTTTTTTAAATGTTGTCACTTTTGTATAGAATATCATACAGAACAGATATGAGGCATAATTTATTTCATGTGGATCAGCATAGTATTACAGAGTGCATTTTAAACTTTCTTTTTACTCATATTTAATAATATTCATGATATGTAGTCAAATTTTTACTTATTTCCATTTACCAAGTGATGCACACAGTTTCATTTACTTTGGATTAATTATGTTAGAAAAAACCATGATTTGTTGACAATAAATTCCGAAGTGTTATGATATATCAGGTTTGGTTTAGGGATTGAATACATATTAAAATGCAGATTGAAGTTGAACTAAGTGCTGGTGCATCAGAAACAGATGAGCCTGGCTTTCTTGTAACATACACTTTAGTTACCGTGCGCTAGCCGATTACGCCACTGGAGCACTGTAACATACACTTTAAAAGTAAACTCCTTAATTTCTATAATTTTGTATTTTCCTTTTAGATGAGAAAAAAAGGTTTATGTTTTAGGCTTTATTTATTTTCTTACTTTTTTAGCATATCTCTGTAAATAACACATTTTATTCTAAATAATTGAACAGCCAAATTGGATATAATTATCACTCTATTTTCTCTTTTTAACATCAGCTTTGGGAGTTGAGGAGCTTTCCTGATGTGTTATATTCATGTGGTGAGCAAATGAATGCAAAGGTACAATCAGGTAAGGAACATCTCGGGGCACATTTATCATCATACATGTGCTCCTTATTCATTTCAGACATTCCACCATCAATGTTCCTTATCTACTTTATCAGGTCTATTACGGGAGTAAACAAAATAAAATCATGAACAAAAATAATTGAACGCTATGCAGCAATCAAAACAGTTGGGCAAAGCTCAGAGGATTGAGGCCTTGTATGGCTGGTGGGAGACAGGCTATCACAAGCTGTTTGCTGTGGGTGTGAGGAGGGCTCAAAGGAGGGGAGGCCTGGACAGATCCAGTTCTCCTTCCTGTCTCACTTTAGTTCTTGAGGATAATTGTAGAATGTGCTATGAATGCAAAATCCTAAGACAGGGAGGGACTGGCTGGAAAATCCTAAGACAAGGAGGGACTGGCTGGAAAAGCTGGAGATCTGTTTCAGCCCCACTCTTTCCTCCCCATCCCCAAGAAATCGAATGTCCTTCCATACTTTAGCGCAGTGAGTCCCATGGCCTCATGGTATAAAATTGAGGGTCGGCTGCTTTGTGGGGGCCCCCAGCTATGGTGCAAGTGCAGCAGGAGTGGATGAGGAGTGGATGAGCTGCCCCAGCAGCTAGCAGTGAATCCCAGGTTCATGTTTTCTCTTGCTCTGTGTTTGTAAGTCATAAACCTGCTTCATGTCACTCCTGTGTGGATGTTCTGTCTCATCAGACTCAGACAGTTGGTAACCAGTACACAGTGACTCTGCTTCAAAAAAGCCATCCCAGTGGCTAACTCACAAGGAGGTCAAATTCGGGACTATTAGGCATATAAACATTATGAGCAACCGACTCAGTTATGAGCTCATCCATTTGTTCCATACCAATGGCCCCAGTGGGCCTCTTAGTCATAGTTAGGAATATATGGATTTTTAAAACTTACAGTCCCTGGTTATGAAATGCCTGTGGTATGCTCCCTCCTTACCTGTGGTATGCTCTCTCCACACCCTGTCTCCCACAAGCCACACAAGGCCTCTGTCCTCTGAGCTTTGCTCAAGAAGTTTCCATCTAGATGCTTCAGGGCCGTGAGCAGATGCCTGATAGCCCTGACTGACAGGTGAGTCAAGGCAGAGCCGTGAGGAAAGAGAGAGGGGCGAACTCACAGTGCTATGTGGCCTTTTCCCCTTAAGACTCCCAATAAAGAGATTCTCTCCTAGATACTCCAGAAAATAATGTTTCCCAGCTGCCACTTTACTTGTATCCCAATAACACTGATTTTGGATTTCTGGCTTGCAGAACAGTAAGACAAATATGTGTTACTTTAAAGAAAAAAAAAAAGACCTCCCAATAGCCAGTTCTTTGAGATGGGGGACATTATACATACTCATGGATGAAAAATCTGAAAGTCAGAGCATTAAGGGATTTACTCAAGGTCACCACCATCCAAGATTTTATTTTTGGAAATTTTGAGGAATGAAAACATATCTATTCATTGCCTGAGTTCAGGCACTGAGCAATCAGATAGCAAGGGACACGTCTGCATGGCCTTATCACTCTGGATTTCCAGGGAGCCCTCCCGTGTCTGAGGAGCTTAGGAATTTAATGAGCACTCTAAGCACCCAGAGCAGCTCTGAGACTCCTGACCCAGGTTGTAGGCACTGGTGGATAAGAAGAACATAAGGTCAGAGCAAGCATTTCTCTGTCACAGGCCATCTCTGACCCATCTTTCTTCACCATTATTTCCATCTGTAAAGCAGTCAACCAGAAGCCTCTCCTAGGCTCCTGGTTCAAATTTATTGCATTAAATTCCCACATCTAGAGAAAAAAAGACCTCCCAATAGCCACATAAGGTCTCTGTCCTCTAAGCTTTGCTCAAGAAGTTTCCATCTGGACGCTCCAGGGCCGTGAGCAGATGCCTGCTGACAGGTGAGTCGAGGCAGAGCCGCGAGGAGAGAGAGAGGGGGGAACTCACAGTGTCTTCTTGTATTGTTCCCTTGACAATATAATGTATCCATCTTTGTGTATCTTTGTTTTTGTCACTTTAAAGTCAATTTTGCTTTCAATTTCATTTAGTTCTGATCTAATTTTGGTTATTTCTTTTTTCTAGTGAATTTGGTATTGGATTGCTCTTCCTTTTCCAGTTTCTTCATTAGATCGCTGATTTGTGCTCCCAGCACTGATCATCCTCCAAGATGCAGGTGATGCCAACTGCTCTAAACAGCAGCCAAGTATAGATGCTGACGTGATTTGTAGTGGACTTAACAAGATGCTGGACTCCACCTCTGGGAGAAGCTCCTCTATCTTGTGAGTGTCATTAAAATTCGTGGAAGTGTTTGCTGTCCAAATGCATGGCTTCCTGTCTCTGTAGGCCCAATCTGCGCCCTCTCATTAGGAAACTTGGATTCAGCCTCTGGATCTCAGAGAGTGGCCTCTCTAGTTACCCACCCAGCCAGGGTTAAGGCAAGACCTGAGAAGCAGAAGTCTGTGTTTAGCCAGGAACCTCACTAGTCTAGATGCTCACGTTGGCCCTTAGGAGAGAAAGGGCTGAGAATCTTCTGAAGCCTTCTGGAGTTAGACTGTGATGTATAGCTGGCTGTTGTCTCTGGCTCCTGGGAAGGACTTTGGGATATGTGCCGCTAAGGGGATTTAGCCAGGTGCAGTGGCACACACCTATAATCAGCACTCTGGGAGGCCAAAGCAGGTGGATTGCTTGAGCTTAGGAGTTTGAGACCAGCCTGAGTAAGAGCAAGACGTGTCTCTACTAAAAATAGAAAAACTAGCTAGGGGTGGTGGCACCTGTAGTCCCAGCTACTCAGAAGGCTGAGGCAAGAGGATCACGTAAGCACAAGAGTTTTAAGTTACTGTGACCTGTGAAGATGCCACAGCACTGTACCCAGGATAACAGAGTGAGATTCTGCTCCAAAGAAACAAACAAACAAACCAATCCTTGGATTTCCTAAGCTGTAGAAGTGTCTTTATTATTCAAAGTGGGCCCTCAGACTACACCTGGGTTTATGCTAATGAGAAGACTCCTGGTGAGTCCCCAGATAATTTCTGGATGATGCTGGCTATGTGGGAAGACCAGCTATGTGAGTAGAGGATCAGAGAAGGAGTTGGGGACTAGAGATTGAATTCATTCACGTTGCCAGTGATCCAAGTAGTCATGCCTACATAATGAGATCCCAGTAAAAACTCTTAGCACTGAAATTCACTAGTGATTCCTGGTTAATTGTCCTGGGAGAGTGACACGATCCAAGAACAATCACATTTGAAACCCTCCCTTACTCTATGTTTCTTTTCTCTTGTCAGTTTTGATTTGTGTTACTTATAATAAGCTGTAATCATAAGTATAGTGCTTTCCTAAGTTCTACGAGTTGTTCTGGTGAGTTATCCAACCTGCAGGGATAATAACAACACCTAAATTTGTGGCCAGTTGGTCAGAGGTCCAAGTAACCTAGGATTCCTCACTTCTCCCAGCGTGTACGGAGTGAGGTCAGCTTACACTTTAATTTGTGAAATGTGACCGAATTCCAGGTAGTTAGAGTCAGAATTGCATTGCAGATTGCTGGGATCCTGACCCTGGGACATTGTAGTTGTGCCATCTAATGGGGCAATTATTATCTTTTCCAATCTTCAGTACCTACATTTAAACCAATTAAAGAAGAAAACACATGGGAAATGTTCAGAGCAGTGCTGACATCAGTAAACACTCACCAATGTCAGTCATCACTACTGAGACACTGTTTATCCAGAGGAAAAAGAAATCAATATATCATAAAGATACTCACAGCCCCATGTTTACTGCAGCTCTATTTCCAGTAGGCAAGATATATCGCTTGTTCTGATACATATGGGAGCTAACAAAGTAGATGTCATGTGGGTAGAGAGTAGAATGATAGATGTTACAGGCTGGGGAGGGTGTGGGGTGCATAGAGATGGAGAGAGGTTAGGTAATGGGCACAAACACGCACTTAGATAGAAGAAAGAAGCTCCAGTGTTTGACAGTAGAGTAGGGTGATGATAGTTAACAACGGTGTTTTGTGTATTTCAAAATAGCTGCAAGAGAAGACTTGAAATCTTCCCAAAACCTGGAATGATAAATACTCAAGGTTACAAATACCCCAAATATCATTATTTGATCATTATAGATTATCATATAAAATATGACATGGACCCCATAAACATACATAAATTTTATGTATGAAAATTAAAATTTTTTTATAATTAAAAATAAGAAAAGGAAGTAAGACGTGAGTGACCTTGCTCGGCTTCCTCACCATGTAACGCCCTATGCCACCTAAGAGCTCTTCGGGGTCCCCACCAGCAAGAAGGGCCTCACCCAATGTGGCCCCTTGACCCTGACTTCTCAGCCTCTGCAACTATAAGAAATGAATTCCTTTTCTTTATAGAAAGTAACCCAGTTTCAGGAATTCTGTGATAAGCCATGAAAAATGAACTAAGGTGCACGCCTAATTGTTAGCATATCGCATGATAACAACTGGGCAGATTTTTACCAAATTTGGAGAGGAATATTGAAGAAATCTGACTGCAAACATAGGATAGGCAGTATACACAATTCACTCTGGCATCTTTGGAGCATCTCACTATTTTTCTTTTATAATGAGAAAGCATTATTTTATTTTATTTTATGTATTTATTTATTTATTTTTTGAGACAAAGTCTTACTTTGTCACCCCTACCCCCTGGTAGAGTGCTGTGGCAACATAGCTCCTGGTAACCTCAGACTCTTGGGCTCAAGTGATTTTCTTGCCTCAGCTTCCTGAGTAGCTAGGACTATAGGTGCCTGTCACAACACCTAACTATTTTTAGAGACAGAGTCTCGCTCTACCTCAGACTGATCTCGAACTCATAAGCTTGGGCAATCTGCCTGCCTTGGCCTCCCAGAGTGCTGGGATTACAGGCGTAAGCC
The DNA here is from genome assembly GCA_963574655.1 of Perodicticus potto. Lineage (NCBI taxonomy): Eukaryota > Metazoa > Chordata > Mammalia > Primates > Lorisidae > Perodicticus > Perodicticus potto. The sequence goes on from CAUYRH010034488.1 coordinate 18,890, forward strand.
ACCATGCTGGCCTAAGAAAACATTATTTTAAACATTTCAACAAATGAATTCAGAAACTACACGTATTTTAAAATGGTGCTAGAATTTCTGTGAGAGTGAAGGGAGTTACCAGATGGTCATTAATTCTTTTCAGTCACTGCTTAAATTCTATTTTACTTGGAAACACAAAATACGCCACACAAAATGTCATTCGTAGTAGCGGTAACTGAGAATGGTAAAAGAGCTGCAAGTCATTCTGAAGGGACTCTGCTGGGCCAGTCGGGAGAGACGCCTGGAGGAAAAGCGCTTCAGAGCTGCTGTTGTGCGTGTTCTCTCTGGCGCCTTCAAGCCAAAAGAGCATATCGAGCACCCCAGTGACAGGCAGTCACCACCCAGAGCTTCTGGAACCCGGGCCAAGAGGTCAAGTGACAACCTTTGGGAGTGGCTTGCTATTTCTTGCTCTTTCTTTCACAGGTAAAGGAAACCAAAATTCCACTGAGGGGCATTTTGTTGCCAGTTTGGAAATACACAAAATGCACATTTTGGTGCCATGGCAAGAAGAAGTAAGTGATGACTTTAGATTCCCAGTTGCTAAAAAATCGTATATCAGTTTAATATCAAAAGTTGGACACAATTGCCAACCTCTGTGTCATCATCATAACTGAAGTATGAGCCTATGATGATGATGATCCAATGACAAAGCCAGGTTGGACCCTATTACAAGGACCCAGTATCCAAGTCATTTTCCATGTAACATATATGCATTTCAACAGGTTATAGGTTAAAGGAATTATGTTAAAACAATATTTTATGTAACATATATTATATTATAATTATATTAATATATTCCCTGGGATACTGCTGAGCTCTTCAAACCACTTGGTTCTCTCTCAGACATTCACAAAGATCTATTCTCAACAACCACCAGCAGGGCATGAGGGTCGACAGTCAAGTGCAGGGGCTAAGATTTGTTTGAGCTGCTGCTTCCTGGGCTGCTACAGGGTGAATGGCAGCTGGAATTCATTCATGTGCACTCCGGGCCGTGCCTTAAGAAGTAGGGAGTTAAAAAAGGCTTTGTTCCAAAGTGGGAAGTAATTATGGCTCTTAATTAGTTATGTCAATTACATAAAAGTCCTATATGAGTCCAACATTTGCCTTTTTACTGTTTGAAAAATGATATGTGGGCAAGAAAAGTAAGAGAAAAGCTTCCTCCGCTCTAATCAGGGCTGGCTTAAGTAGAGCTGCGTTGAAGGTGGTGGTAATTACATGAGTTCTTTTTTTTGTTTTGTTTTGTTATTTCAGATTCATATGAGGATACAAACAATTAGGTAAAGTCCCAGTTGTAGTTGAGCCCTTCACCCAGAGAAGTGCCATATACTCTACATTGTACCCATAAGGTGAGTGATACCAATCCCCACTCCTCCCCTCTCCCCACTCCACTTGAATTTAGTTATATACTTTTTGTGTGTGTGTGGGCATGTATTTGTTCATCTACTAGTTTCATATTAGTGTTGAGTATATTGGATACTTGCTTTTTCATTCTTGTGCTGCTTTACTCAGGAGGATATTCTCCAAATCCACCCAGGTTAATATAAAAGATGTAGAGTCTCCTTCTTCCTTTATGGTTGAATAGTATACTCTTCCATTTGCACACACCTTTTTCCTTTGGCCTCTCCTACCCACCAGAACCTACTCTTCCCCTCTCATTCAGCCTTCAGATAGGCCAATGAGGGTGAGTGAAGATGGCAAGGACCCCAGAGGAAAGGAGGGGAGACCTATGACCACTTGAAGAAAATCAAGACTATTTTCCCACTGTGCTTGCAGATGCCATTTTAGGAGCCACTGGTAGGTCATTTGTAATTCATGTGCAAATGACATGCTGACCCTTGCATTGATTACCCCCTTCACGCAAGCATGGCCGTGTTCGTGTGCACACAAAGCCAGGCGTCCAACCATACATAGGACAGCATGTGCTCCCCTGCAAAATCTCAGCAGCCATCAACTTAAAGACCAGCACTGAAAGAGATGCATGTACAAGGATGTCATCAGATAATGGCTCCTGTCACGAGAGCAAATTTCCACTGTGGTTGCATAAACATGAAAGTAAATTTGGGAATATTTTAAAAGTCAATGAATGTCAGAATCTTTCCCTCCTGCCTCTGACACTGCCTCGTGCTGTTCCACAGCCTGGGAGCCAAGTGCCACTAACTGACACCACGGAGCCTTCAGGGCTCCCTAATCCGATTCATTGGGGTTGCTAACGGCTGCTGGCACGGCCCATGCAGGCCATATTGCTGCGATTCCAGGAGGCTGGCAGCCTGCAGCACAGGGCAGAGCAGAGCTGAGGAGAACTCACACTGAATTTGCATATATTTGCACAGCATGTCAGAAATGCTTCTAATCTCAAACAGACCTGAAACCTAGGAAAACCGGAGAAGCAAAAAGCTTTGGTAGAGAGGATGATGGAGTTTGGCCAAGGCCTGAAATCTCTTTTTAGATGACATCTACACTTCTGTTTTAATTGCCTTGTTGGGGACCATTAATAAAAATTGCCACAGTATTATTTTTCAGGATGTTGCTTTTGTTTTAAGGTGACTGTGCTTGCTTTTTTGTTTGTTTGTTTGTTTGTTTGTTTGGACTGTGCCCTCTTCCTTCAGCAGCAAAGGGACTTCGGATTAACACATTTTCCTGCTGGAGGCTAACATGTGTCTTCACATGCCCTGGGAAAATAACAAGAAATTATAGGTCCATACAGGAAATTTACGATACTGTCCTCAGACATTAACCTGTCCAGCAGAAGAGATGGGTAACCATGCTGAGCCAGGCCTTGCCCTTGTTTTCTAAAATGCAGGGGCATAAACTAAAGTATTTTAGGGAGGTGGGAAAAAGAAAACAAACAGCATCAGGACTCCGCACACCATCTGCACATTCAGAGCACTAATGGGGAATAATTACACTGCACCTACAGCCCGGTAGCTGCAAGTCTCTGGAAGCGACACTAGCTTCCCAGACATTCCCAGTGGCTGCTGTCTGGCAGGGGTGAAAATTAGAAGTCCAAAGCTGAAATGACTCATTATAAGAACACTGAAAAAGAGGGTCGCTCTTTGAATCTTAGAGACAGTAATGAGTAATTCAGCAGGCTGTACTGACAAGGCCTTCTCTAGTCCCTCAATTAATTGTCAGTGGCTAGAGACGAAGAGGTGTAAAGTGTTTTAAGGAGGGACTTAGGAGAAGAGAGGGGAAGGGATGGGAGGGGAAGAGAGTGAAAGGAGGAGAAGGGAGGCTGAGGGAAGGGAAAGGAAAGGAGGGGAGGGAGAAGGGGAGGAGATGAAATAAGATGAGAGGAAGAAAATACATTCTCTAGCCAGATAGTGAGAAAACTTCCCCAAGACTACTTCTCCAGAGGAACACGTACCAGCTGCTCCCTGGCAGGAAATTTAAAACTGTCAAGAAGTTCCATTTATTGCTGGCTGATGAGTCAAGGCAAGGAAGGGATGCTGTGTGCACCTTAAGTGGAATTTCAATCCAGCCTGGCCTCTCTGCTGCCAAGGTCAGCAGAGAAATCAGATCAGGGTGGGCAGGAATGAGTGCACTCATCCAAGAAGCTTGGCCAGCAAGACCAAATCAAGCCAACAGGCAAAAGAGAACAGGTCTGCCCTGTTCTGACCTTGGCAGAGACACCCTCTGGCCTCTGCCCTGGAGCTTCCAAACTGAGGTCCACACACTGACCTTGACAGCCCACAGCCAAATGAATTCCAGCTCATTCCTCTTCCCTCAAGGGCTGATCCACATTCCCTGCCACCTTACCCAGTGGCTACTGCCACTCTTAATTCTTTTTCTTCTTCTTCTTCTTCTTCTTCTTCTTCTTCTTCTTCTTCTTCTTCTTCTTCTTCTTCTTCTTCTTCTTCTTCTTCTTCTTCTTTTTTGTTAAGACAGAGTCTCTCTTTGTTGCCCTGGGTAGAGTGTCATGGCATCATAACTCACAGCAACCTCAAACTCTTGGGCTTAAGCGATTCTCTTGCCTCAGCATCCTAAGTAGCTAAGACTATAGGTGCTAATCACAATGCCTGGCTGTTTTTAGAGATGGGGTCTTGCTCTGGCTCAGGCAGGTCTTGAACCCATAAGCTCAGGCAATCTACCTGCTTTGGCCTCCCTGACTTCTAGGATTACAGGTGTGAGCCACTGAGTCTTACTCTCTCAATTCTGTCTTGACAAAGTAATGTTTACTTACTGAAATTAGATCTTATTTCCTTTTCAAGGCTAAATTTGTCTGAAATCTTTGATGAAGACTTCTAAAACATGTCAACACGTATAATGATCTCTCCTTGGCATCCCCTGTACATGCTCCCTGAACTACATGGTGACACGTACCCTTGTATGACCTTGTTATGTTAGTCTCTTCTTAGTGTCTTTGACTTGCCTCCAGCAAGGCTGAAATCTCCTGGAAACCCAGCAGGGCTCTGGACCACATCTCTGCACCCCCAGCCCCTCAGGATGCTCCCTTAACCTGTAAAGTCAGCCTCTTCCCTACTTCACTTCTCTTACATCTCAGAACCCGATTCCTCTTGACTTTTAGCTAGTATCTGATCTTCCCTATTACTGATGTACGACCCCACTTTCCTTCATCAAGTATTTGAAGAAACTTGGAAAAATGCATTTTGGATAAGAAAAATAAATAAGGAAATGAGAAAATTGGGGAAATGGAAAAGAAGATGAGGATGAATAAGACAAAGCTAGAGATGTATTAGATGAATTCGCACAAAAATGCATGCCTGAGTGTTCTGTCATTTTCCACAAATGGATGCAAAGTTGACTCTGTTTGTAGTGACCCACAGCGTGGAGACAAATAGCATCAGAGGGAAACGTGAAACGAGCACTGTGTCCACGGAACAAAAACAGTTCCACAGCTCACTTAGGGAAGGCCCAGTTATGTTTGGAATTAAGGCTTGAGGGACATTCCTCCACTGGGTCCCACAATGGGAGCCCTGTGTGATAGATAGAGTTAGTGATGGAAAGTAATGTTGACATGCTATCAGGTGTTACTGAGGGACGAGGAAACAGAGAGAACAAGAAGGGAAAGATGCCCACCTTCCCGGATCTTGGATTTTACTAGAGGAGAGAGGGACTATAACACATTCATGTCACAGTGGTTTAAAGGAGAGACTAGGAGAGGACACCCATGGCGGGATATCAGGAGAAGGTGACTCTCGGCAGAGTGTAGAAAGTGACTCTCGGCAGAGTGTAGAAACATAAGCCAGGTCAAGGCTTGGACTGTTTTTGTAAGGTCCCCTAATCTGGCCAGTGAATCTAAAACTGAATTCAGGGGGCAGCTCTTTAAGGAACTTGTACTTTGCTCTGCCTTTTCATGACTTGGTTTCCTGGGAGAAACTGGGAAACCACACACACTCTCCCCACTTTTCTCCTCCTAGCTGCTCCTGAGCCCCTGTGGTCTGTTTCCCTCCCTCCAGGGACACCCCACTAGCTCTGGGGTCATCTTTAGCTGGTTGGAAGTGTTGGTGCATTTGTTACTGTTGATCTCTCCCTCGTCCTCTGACTCTGTGACCTCCCATTTGTTATTGGCTTTCCTTCCTACCTCTTTGGACACCCTTTCTCCATCAGTTCTGAAGCCTTATCTTCCTTGTTCCTTAAATGACACCGTGCCCCAGAATGCTGCCTGGGCTCTTTGCTCTTCTCCACTTTACACCTTCTCCTGGTGATTCCAAAACCCTGAAGGCCTTTGCAAATGACTCCGATGCCTGTGTCTGGCTGCAGCCTGTGCTGCTCTGCTGAAACCCAGACCTAGGAGGTCAACCGTCTGCTGGAGAACTCTGTGTGGATGCGTTGTGGGCAACTTTCCCCCAGTGTGTTCAAATTTTCCCTTTCCAACTTGGTTCCTCTTCCAAATTTATGTGGCCACCATCTACCTAACTGTCCATCTCAGAAAGGTCAGCCTCATCCTTAACTCCTCCTTCTCTCTGCTCCCCCATATCCAATCCTGTAGATTCTACCTTCGACATGTCTCCTACTTACCACGTTTTCTCTGTGCCTCCCAATAAAAATGAAGAACTAATGTCTGCTGAGCACTGACTATGTGCCAGTCACTGTTCTAGGCGCTCCGCATTTCACACGCACTGTGCCGAGTCGACCTCCCCAGCACAGGATGGAGTAAGCATCATGAGCATCCACATCCTACAGGGGAGGAGACTGAGACACAGGTGTTGCATGTCTTGTCCCAGGTCACACTGCAAGGAAAGCCAGGATTAGAATCAGGGATTTTCTGACTCTCGCCCCTGCCCCTTTCATCAGTGCTCACCCAGATTACTACACTCACTTCGTAACCAATCTTCCTATCTCTTGCCTCCAGCCCTGCCCCTTCCCTGCAGTTCCATCTATGAAAAACTCAAATCTGACCTTACCACCCTTTGCCTGGAAAACACTCTTTCGTGATTTCCTCCAGAATCAGAATATATTTCTAAGTAAATAAAGCTCTTGGTCATTTTATGTCGCCAGCTGCCCCTCTTCCCCATCCCCACTTATGTACCTGCACGTCTATCATGTGCCAGGAATTGTGCTAAAATTTCTGGACAAAACAAAACGTGATTCTTATCAAGAAAAATTGACTAAAGAGGCAGATAAAATGTACAAATGAAAAGTTAAACATGAGCATTAAGCCCAAGATTACAATTTTAAAAAGAGCTCACAAGGCAGTGTCATTTTGTGGTGAAACGAGATAGCTCTCAAGCCAGACATTTAATATATGCAGGATTGTCTCTCCAAAAAAAATTTCTTTCCATCCCAAGCCGGACACTTGTGAATGATCAGTTCAATTCTGGTTTAGTTTGAAAGATACTTTAATATTCCCATATTGTTCCAGTTCAATACCTCCAGAAAATGAATAGGCTTGGTTCTTGTTCAAACTGGCTTACTAGGTGTTGCTGTTTTGAAAAATCCTTGGTTCAGTGCTCAACTCAGTGGAAAAAAAAATAAAAAAGATTAATTTGGGGCTCAGCTTGGTTCAAGGTTGGCAAATTAGAGCAGCTCCTTCCAAGGTGGTTCACACTTGAGCTGGTTCCCAGTTATGAATTCAGCTCCTGGTCCTGGCCCTCTGCAGAGCCTTTGCCATCCCACCCAGCCCTCATCAGTTTATCTCCACCTCCCCGCAAGCTGGGACAGATGTTTGGGAATTTAGAGAGGCTCTTGCTGCGTGCACAGGTGAACCTGGGTAGCCTGGCTTGGCGTAGGGTTCCTGGGGCTGGGGCCTGTGTCAGGGCAGGTGAGGCAAACCCATTCACTCCCTGGTGACTCTCCCTCCCTCATCCCTTATAGACTCCTGCTCACACCAGCTTGCCTGACCAGGGGCGAGGAGCCTGCAACCTAAGGTCACACATGACCTCCTAGGACCTTAAGTGCAGCCTTTTGGCTGAACCCAAATTTTACAGAACAAATTATTTTATCTTTGTCAATACATTTTTGTTCATTTTTAATATTTTTTATTTTATTTTTTAATGAACATACTTAAAGTACTTAAGAATAGGCCAGGAATGCTGACTCTTTTTGCCTGTGATCTTATAGCATTCTAAGAGGCCAAGACTGGCAGATTGATAGAGCTCATAAGTTTGAGACCACCTGAGCAAGAGTGAGGCCCTGTCTCTACTAAAAATAGAAAAAAACTAGCCAAGCATTGTGGCAGGTGCCTGTAGTCCCAGCTACTTGGGAGGCAGAGGCAGTAGGATTGCTTAAGTTGAGGAGTTTGAGGTTGCTGTGAGCTATGATGATGCCACAGCACTCAATCAGGACACAGAGTGAGACTCTGTATCAAAAAAAAAAAAAATTTAAGAATAAAATAAGTTTCAATAAAATAATCCTCCCAGATTGACTGGCACAATTAGAACACTAGTAAGCCTTTAGGGCTACATTGACAGCTGCTTCACTTATGGCTTAATTCTAACTTCCTGCACCTAACTGGTGCTACTGCTGCATGAGGCTGGCTGGAGAGAGGTTATGGGAGTTCAGTACACCAGTCAGTTATCAACTTTTGACAAGTGGAATGCGTGAATAGTTGCACAGCTCAACAGTGTTTTTTAATTCCGCCTATTTAACAGCCCATCAAGTCAAAGAAGACCAAGAGAACACTGAAGGAAGAAAACAAATATTTTAATGAGGATTGGGAATTGCAATATTATCTTGTTTCTGCTAAAGATAAGATGATTTGCTTGTTTCGTGAAATCACAATATCAGCATTAAAGAAATTCCATGTTCATCAGCATTGTAACACTCGTAAGGACCACAAATATTTGAAATTAAAGAGAGAGGCATGAAAGGTTGTATTGCAGAAATTAAAAGATAAACAGCAAAAGCAAAGACAGTGTTTTTCAAACAGCAAGAAGACCTAGAAATAATGCCACTGAAGCAACTTAAAGTATCTCATATACTCAGGAAAAAAAGAAAGCCATTCAGTGATGAAGAAATTGTGAAAGAGTGAATCGTCGAAGTTGTAGGATGCTTAGACCCCGATAATGTTTCAAAGTACAAGCAACTGTCTCTTTCAATGATAACCACAACAGATAGGCAGCATGAATTAGCCTTCAACTTTAGAGAACAACTTCAGAAGGAAAATATATATTATTCAATCACTTCAGATGAATCAACTGACACTATTGCCTTGGTGCAGGTTTTATACTTCCTTCAGGCCATAACAGAAGATTTTCTTTGTAAGGAAGAGTTACTCTCTTTGGGCACTCTTGCAAACAGAACACAGGAAATAGATATCTCCAACAACTTTCAAGATAAATATTGTGACATTGGACTGACTTTGGTAAATTTAGTGGTTTTACATATAGATAGTGTACCTTCCAAGACAGGAAAACATGAAGAGTTTATTGCACAAATTTTAAAAAAAGTATTAACACATCCAGATGCTCTCACTTTTTTTCATTGTATTCTTGCAGCAGCAAAATATCTGTGCTAAAGCTACCACTTTAAGTGACACTTTGCCACAAGTTATAAGTGTTGTTCGCTATCATTTTGAAAATGTAACACAGTGTTGCTAGTTTCATAACATGCTAAAGTTGAAAGATAAGGTATTTAGTACAGATTTGACATATCATTCTGAAGTGCATTGGCTATCACAGGGACAGGCGTTGGTCAAAATTTTATCTCTATTGAGAACAGATAGTTAAATTTTATGAAGAACAGAACTAGCAATCTGACTTATTGAAAGATTTCTATAGGAACGCAGCATTTCTGTATGATATGTCAAATAAAGGCAGCTTGACGCTTTCTTTGCAAGGTAAAACTAAGTCTATGTTTGATATGCAGCCAGAAAAAAAATCCAAGCATTTTGAAAAAAGGAGCCATCTTACAAAACACATCTTCTTCAAAAGGAAACTTCAGATGAACATTTTCCCCAGTTAGCAAAGGCAACTGATGAGCAGGATGATACATGTAAATCATCTGTAGAATACCTAACTGTTATAGACCTATTAAGTGGAGAATACAACGAAAGTTTCACTGATTTTGAGAAGCATGACATCACCCAAATTAGCATTTCAGCCTCAACTAGTTGGTATACCAAGGCACCTAAAGAACTACAAATGGGTCTATGGCCATACCACCCTGAACATGCCCTATCTTGTCAGAACTACAAATAGACTTAATTGAACTCTCACTAGATGACATTTGAATGTCATTGTTTGATGCTAAGAAAGACCCAATTGAAATATGGGGAAAATGCAGAATACTCACACCTTTGGCAACATGCCTGATTTTCAACCACTTATTGCTGAAAATCTACATTCTCCTACTTAACCCAAATCAAGACACCCTTAAAGTCACAAATGACTGACACCCATCTAGAGGATCACCTGAAACTCTACATGTCCGTGCTCCAACCAACATTCAAATGCTTTCTAGCAAAAAGCAGATAGAACAAAGCCATTAAAAAGTTAGTTAACTTTAAAATTAACGAATCATTTTCATTTTGTGAAATTATTAAGTACATAGTAGTTAGATTTTTATAAAATAATGTCCCATTTTGAAGTATGTCTAACTGAAGTTTCTTGGATGTAGCCATATTGGTTACAGCTAAATTAATGCTGCCTTCCAACACGGCAAGGTTCCCTACTCGTGCACTAGAGTGTCATCTCCACAAAGAATCCTCATCCATTGTTTCACCATACTCCCCATTGTCTACATTAGTGTCTGGACTATAGTGAAAGTTCATTAAGTACATGTTAAATGTTGAATAACCCCCTTAGTTAAATCCATAGCTGATGGTCAGAGATTCTGAGAAGCAGGATTTGGTGTGAAAACTGTATTTCTTTATATTATCTAAGATATCTCCTCTCTTCTCTGAAGTAGTTTTTCAGCTGCCAGTTACCAATTAAATTTATATTTGTATTAAAAATTAAGTATACAGTGCTCCTAATGCTCCAATTTTTAAATTTGCATTGCAGTGCATATATACAAGAAAAGAATATGAAAAGATTTAGAATAAAGATTTGATCCTCCCAATATCAATACTCTCATTTAATTGATGAAACAAAAGTGTGTCTCCCCACCCGCACTCACCCTATCCCCAGCTGTGCACATGGCTTGCGTCCCTTCCCCAGCATAGGCAGGACAGTGATAAGGTAAAATGAATGCTAAAGGTTCATCAAGAAGTCCTCTAGAAAAATTAAGAATATAGTCACAAAGTCAAGAAAGTCCAAGAAGTAGCGGGCCCCAGGGCACCCTGAGCACCCCATCTCCGTTGCTTGCCCCAGTCACTGTCACTGCAACTGCAACCATAATAGTGAACAGCAAGGCTCAAACCCACTGCCACCCTCACCTCCCTGACAGAGTGCCCAGCACCACGGACAGCAGCACCTCCTGTTGCTGGGATGTTCGGGGATCCAGAAAATGGTTCAGGGTAAGAAACGGATTTGTTTTCTTCAAGAGGAATGACACCCAGGAAGATGCATTTGTACACCAGACTGCCATAAAGAAGAATAACTCATGAAGGATCTTCCCAGTGTAGGAAATGGAGCAACTGTGGAGTCTGACATTGTTGAAGGAGAAAAGGGTGTGCAGGCAGCAAATGTCACAAGCCCTGGCAGAGTTGCAGTTCAAGACAGTGAATACTGGCAGGCTGTGCCCATTATAGCTGCTATCTGTGTTGTCCGGGTCCTCACTAGTGAGAGTGGGACAAAGAAAGAGGGATAGCAGAGCTCTCTGGAAGGTCAGGCCCTGCAACACAGACCCTACTGCAGGCCACAGTTCCCCTCCCTGCAGGCAGAGATCCTGTGGGCAGCGACCACAGTACTCCAATCCTCCAGTACAGGGGGGAGCGGGGCAGGGTGCTTACCACCAGGGCACACCGCAGAGCAGTGAGGCAAAATCCTGTGGGGTTACAGACCACAACCCCACAAGATCCTCCTCACCAAAGACAGATTAGAAAGAAGGCAATGAGGGAGATGAAGACGCTCAAGGAGAGAGAACTCAAGATCAGCAGCCACTGCAACATGGAACCATGAGAGAATCCAAAGTCAGCAGCTACCACAACATGGCACCATGAGATAACACTGGGGTCAGAAGCCACTGCAACATGGCACCATGAGAGAACCCGAGGTCAGCAGCCACTTCAGCATGGCACCAGGAGAGAACCCAGGGTCAGCAGCCACCACAACATGGCACTGTGAGAGAACCTGAGGTCAGCAGTCACCTCAGCATGGCACTGTGAGATAACCCACGGTCAGCAGTCACCTCAGCATGGCGCCATGAGATAACCCAGGGTCAGCAGTCACCTCAGCATGGCACCATAAGAGAACCCACGGTCAGTAACCACCACAACATGGCATTGTGAGAGAACCCTGGGGTCAGAAGGCACCTCAACATGGCACCATGCGAGAACTCAAGGTCAGCAGTCACCTCAGCATGGCACTGTGAGAGAACCCAGGGTCAGTAGCCACCACAACATGGCACCCAGGGTCAGTAGCCACCTCAACATGGCACTGTCGGATAACCCAGGGTCATCTGGCTGATTCCCTAACCACTGAGCTATGGGCACCCAGCCTAATGACTTTTAAATGGTTTCATATCTGGTCAAGTTGAGATTTTTAAGAACTTCAATATTAATTTGGACTAAAAGTTTTCAGTTTTGGTGTTTTAAAAGGTAAGAACCTAATAGTATAGATAGTAAATAACAGAAGGAAGGAAAGGAAGAAAGGGAAGGAAGGGAAGGAGGTTTGTCTATTTACCATTTAGTTGCTCTCTGGCCAATGTGGAAAGTAAATAAGACCCCCAAATAAGCTATTTTTATAGAAAGGTAGATACATTTTTTTCCTCCAAGTGCTTTTATTATGTTTGTCTTTGGTATTACATTTTTGATAGTTATGAACTTTTTTATTTGACCTTCTTGAGTTTAATATGTTTCCTGACTCTCTTTAATTTCACTAGTTTTGAATAAATCCATTATACCTTAAAATACTGCCGCTTACCTCATATTCTCTCTTTTCTCCTTCTGAAATTCTCCTTAGTTATCTGTAGATCTCATTCTATTCTCTGTGGTTCTTATCCTCTGATTCCCCATCCCTTTGCCCCCTGGACTGCATTATGAATGTGTTCCTTAGATTATTCCAGTTCAGTAATCTTTAAAGCTATGTCTAATTGGCTGTTAAATCTGTTAAATATAATAGCTAAATTTCGACTATTATAATTTTCATTTCTGAAACTTGAATTTGGTTCTTTGTCAAATCTGCCCAATCATTTAAAGTATCATGTTCCTTTCTTATTTCCTAACTTCCTTTGTTTATTACTTTAAACATGCTAAATTTAATTACTTTATGATCTGTGTCTATTAATACCAACACAGGCACACTTCATTTTATTATATTTCACTCTATTGCACTTGGAAGACATTGCATTTTTTACAAATTGAAGGTTTGTGGCAGCTGTGCATCAAACAACTCTATCAGTGCCATTTTTCCAACAGCATGTGCTTGTTTTAGATTTCATAATTCTCATAGTATTTCAAACTATTATATCTGTTATAGTTATCTGTGATGTTAATACTGTAATTGTTTGGGGGCACCAAGAACCTTATCTATAGAGGATGTGAATTTAATTGACAAATATTGTGTAGGTTCTGACCACTCTACCAACCACCCATTCCTGTCTCTCACTCCTCAGTCCTGTTTCCTGAAACACAACAATATTAAAATTAGGCCAATTAACAACCCTAAGGTGATTTCTAAGTGTTCAAATGAAAGAAAGAATCAAGCATTTCTCACTTAAATCAAAACCAAGAAATGATTAAGCTTAGGGAGGAAGGTATGTTGAAAGTCAAGACAGGCTGAAAAGTAGGCCTTTTGCACTAGAGTTAGCTAAACTGTGAACGCAAAGGAAAGGTTCTTAAAGGGATTAAAAGTGCTATTCTAGTGAACATAAAAAATGACCCAACCCCCCAAAGTGAAACAACTTATTGCTTATATAAAGAAAGTTTGAGTGGTTTAGATAGAAGATCAAACCAGCCACAATACTTTCTCAGAGCCAAAACCTAATCCAGAGTAAAGCCTTTATTCTCTTCCATTCTATGAAGGCTGAGAGAGGTGCAGAAGAAAAGTTTGAATGTAGCGGAGACTGGTTCATGAAGTTTAAGGAAAGAAGCTGTTTTTATGACATAGAAGTCCAAGGTAAAGCATCAGTGTGATTGAGAAGCTACAGCAAGTTATGCAGAAAATCTAGCTACACTCAACAACAGATTCTCAATGTAGACAAAATTGCCTGACATTGGAAGAAGATGCCATCTAGAACTTTCATGGCTACAGAGGAGGTCAATGCCTGGCTTCAAGCCTTCAAACAACAGGCTGACTCTCTTGTTAGGGGCTAATGCAACTGGTGACTTTAAGAGGAAGCCAATGCTCATTTACCATTTAAAAAAAATCCTAAGGCCCTTAAGACTTATGCTAAATCTGCTCTGCTTGTGCTTTAGAAATGGCATAACAAAGCCTGGATGACAGCATCTCTGTCTACAGCATGGTTTACTGAGTATTTTAAGTTGGGTTTAATAAGTATTTTAAGTCAGAAAAAAAGATTCCTTTACAAATATTACTGCTCATTGACAATGCACTTGGTCATTTAAGAACTCTGATGGAAATGTACAAGGAGATGAATGTTATTTTCATGCCTGCTAACACAATATCCATTCTTCATCCCATGAATAAAGGAGTCGTTTCAATTTTCAAATCCTGTTATTTAAGAAATACATTTCACAAGGCTATAGTTGTCACAAATAGTGTCTTCCCTGGTGGCTCTTCTCAAAGTACGTTGAAAGTGTCTGGAAAGAATGCACCATTCTAGATGCCATTAGGAGCATTCATGATTCATACAATGAGTTCGAAATAGCAACCTTAACAGGAAGTTGGAAGAAGTTGATTCCAAACCTCATGCATGACTCCGAGGGGTTCAAGGCTTGAGTAGAGGAAGGAACTGCAGGTGGGGTGGAAATCGCTAGCGAGCTAGAATTACAAGTGGAACCTGAAAATGTGACAGAACTGTTGCAATCTCATAATAAAACCTGAACAGATGAGGAATTGCTTCTTATAAATGAGCAAAAAAGTGGTTTCCTGAGCTGGAATCTAGTCCTGGGAAAAATGCTGTGTATAGAGTTGAAAGGACAAAAAAGGATTGAGAATATTCCATAGTTTTACTTGTTAAGGTAGTGGCAGAGTTTGAGAGGACTGACTCTAATTTGGAAGAAATTCTACTATAGGCAAAATGTTGTCAAACAGCATTGCTTGCTTGCTATAAAGAAATCTTTCATGAAAGGAAGAATCCATTAATGCATCAAACTTCATCATCTTAAGAAATCATCACAGCCAACCCAGCCTTCAGCAACCACCACCCTGATCAGTTAGCAGCCAAAGACATTGAGACAAGATACTCCACCAGCAAAAGGATAACAACTCACTAAAGGTTCAGATGATTGCTTGACTTTTTTAGCAATAAAGTATTTTAAAATTATAGTAGGTACATTGGTTTTAAGACATAATTCTACTGCACACTTAATAGACTATGATATAGTATAAACATAACTTTCATATTCACTGGGAAACCAAAAACTTTATGTAACTTGCTTTATTGTGATATTTGCTTTGTTGAGGTGGTTTGGAATGGAACCCATAATCTCTCTGAGGTGTGCCTGTATCTCAAATCACTGTCTGTTGTTTTTCAGGCTCTCATCTTTAGTACTTTGTTTCCATATGTGGTTTTATAATTCTTTCCCCCAAAGCATAAGCTTATGTTTTCCCAGATCATTATCTGTGAGAATTCCTGGAGGCCTTGGTTACAGATGAGTTCCTCTAGAGAGGATTTGTTTCCTTCTGCCAGATATATCTGGCACAAATAACCTGGACTTTAAATTATTAAAACTTGATTTTTTCACTCTGGGAGGCAGAGCCAGGAGGATGGTTTGAGGTCAGGAGTTTGAGATCATGCTGAGCAAGAGAGAGACCCTGTCTCTAATTAAAAAAAAAAAAATTATCTGAGTGTTGTAGCAAGTGACTACAGTCCCAACTACTTGTGGGGGCTGAGGCTGGAGGATTGCTAGAGCCCATGAGTTTGAGGTTGCTGTGAGCTGTGATGATGCCATGGCACTGTAGCCTGGGCAACAGAGTGAGACTTTGTCAGAAGAAAGAAAGGAAGGAAGGAAGGAAGGAAGGAAAGAAGGAAGGAAGGAGGGAGGCAGTGAAGAAGGGAGAGAAATACAGTTTAAAAATAAATACAGAAATAAATAAATAAATTGAATTCAATTTTTCACCTGAAGTTTTTTAGACCACCCATATATGACTACAAAGTAGGTGAGGGCATATAAACTTTGTGAGGATATTTTAACTCTTTTGCTTGTTTTTCTAAAGGTGGAATTTTGCTTTTTTTCCCAGATGGAATATAGTGACATGATCATAGCTCTTTACAGTCTTGAACTCCTAGGCTCAAGCAGTCTTCCCACTTGCCTGCCACCATGCCCAGCTAATATTGGAGATGGGATCTTGCTATGTTGCCCTGGCGGGTCTTAAACTCCTGGCCTCAAGGGATTCTCCCACCTCAGCCTCTTGAGTAGCTGGAATTACAGACATAAGCCATGGTACCCAGCTTCTATGAACTCATGTAGGAGATTTTTCTCTTCCATTCAGAATCAAAGGTTGAAACAGGCCATTTTCCTTGTTACCACTAGGGTTTATTTCTCCTTCATCCTTATATGATGGATGTAGCTATTTGGGGGCCTCACTTAATGTGTTTTGGGACAGTGGGAGTCTCAAATTAGACTTCCCATTTTGGACAGAGCAATTGGATTTCCCATGTGGGACTTTTCCCTTTGGGTTTTCATTGCTATATAAGCTAATGGTCAAATTCACCTAATCTAGAAAATGCCCCCAAGGGGTCACAGCACCTCTCTGTTGCCAAGTGTGCCCTCTGAGTTTCTTTGCTTTTTGTCAACTCATTAATGCCTTTTGAAACATATTTAATATGCTTTAGTCAACATTTTATTTTTAATGTCTTTAAGCAGGAAAGTCATTATCATGGTTTCTAGTCTGCTGAACAACTGAATATGAAAGACACAGGATTCTCTCTGCCATGAGGCCCCAGGGATATGTTAACACCCTGCAATGGCCACAGGCGTGCTCATTGGAACATTGGTCTTTGGTGTCAGCCACACACCTGTAGCTAGGGCAACACATCAATGATCATGAGTGAAGGTAAAACTACAGTAAAAAGTAGACTTTGAAGCTTTAGGGAGTTGCCTAAGGAGCTGAAGATGGGTCATTAACTCAGACAGGATCAAGAGCCTGCATTATGTATTCAGTTCCTTGGGGTTAAGTGTGTGGGGCTGAGAGGAGACATTCCCTTCAAGGTTAGGAGAAACTCCCACATTCTGATCTACCAACTAAAAGAGGGCAGCTGATAGACTATTTGGATCCCTGTTATAGTGTATTTCCTGCCACCTCCAATTTGAGTATTTTGCAGTATTTTCTATCCAAACTACCCAGGAAGGTTGTATGTATGTATGCATGCATGCATGCATGCATGTATGTATTTGCTAATAGATGCAGGTCGTATGTATGTATGTATGTATGTATTGCTAATACATGCTCCAGGAAGTAGCTCTTCAGACATCACAAGCTTTCTTGAGGCTTGAGCCCTATGCCCTGGAACCCAGCCTGTATTCCTGGCTGAGAATGCAGTACTGGAACTCTCAGAATGAATCTGGGTGCAGACTGGAGCCCGTGGTGATATCCAACAGAGGAAGCACATGGAAAGCTGCTGAGCCCTGGAGTAAAGCTGGGCCAGTAATGCTGAGGGTAGATATTTTTCTGAGACAGAACCAGCCTGTTACCGGGCCTTGGTGTGATACTAAAAACCTTGAGATTAGTCATATATCTCAACACCAGAGATTCCATTCACATCCTGAGACTTCTCCTGTCATAACATGAAGGGGTACGGTGGCACCCCATGAAGAAGTGAGAGCCATGCAGAAGGCTGCCTAGTCTGCCTGACTTTTGTGCCATGCACCCATCAATAAGCTGAATAAAGCAAAATGGATGAGATGGAGGTATGAGCCAGAACCCAAGGGATTCCACTGACCGTGTATCTTGGCTACCCCACCCCCAACTCACCACCTGCCCTACACACCCAGTACTCATCACCCGTGTCACAAGAATGATGACAACAACAACAACATTATATGTGTAACTTAAGTGTCAAGTATGCTCTGAGCATATTGAATCTTCCTAACAATCTTATATTCTGGCTACTAGTCCCCTCATTTTATAGATGAGGAAACTGAGTCACAAAGAGCTTAAGAAATGTATTCAAAGTTACGCAGCTGGTACATGGCAGACTTTGTATTTGAACTTGGGTAATCTGGCTCCTGAGTCTGTACAGTCCATTGCCACACTATACATTGTGCAAGAATGTTTTTGCAGTATTAAACATCATGTGTAAGATAACTCTGTGAATTATTTTAAATAATCACAAGGCACTTATACTCTATTTATTTTTTCAAAATGTTCAATTCTATGAAAACAAGGCAGAGACTCATGCCTGTAATCTCAGCATTTTGAGAGGCTAAGGCAGGAGGTTCACTTGAGACCAGGAATTTGAGACCATCTGGACAGAATAGAAAGACCTTATCTCTAAAAAAAAATAAAAATATCAGGCAGGCATAGTGTTGTGTGCCTGTAATCACAGCTACTCTGGAGGTTGAGGTTGGAGGACAGCTTGAACCCAAGAGTTTTAGGCAGTAGCGACTTATTATCATGCCACTGTACTACGGCCTAGGTGACAAAATGAGAACTTGTCTTAAAAAAAAAAAAGGTAAAGTACTAGAAGAGAAATGGGCATTGTTATAAACTATTTTGGCTCTATCTGATTTGTAAACTACTATAAATAAGTAAACCAGGCTAATAAAATTAGGAGCTTTGGGCCGGGTATGGTGGCTCATGCCTGTAATCCTAGAACTTTGGGAAGCCGAGGTGGGTGGGTCATCTGAGCTTAGGGGTTTGAGACCTGCCTAAGCAAAAGGGAGACCCCATCTCTACTGAAAACAGAAAAACTAACCTGTAGTCCCACCTACTTGGGAGGCTAAGGCAAGAGGATCACTTGAGCCCAAGAATTTGAGATCACTGTGAGCTATGGCATCATGGCATTCTACTCAGGCAACAGTGAGACTCAGTCTTAAAAATAAGTAAAATAAAATGAAATCAGGAGCTTTGGAAATGTAGGATCACTGATACTGAAAAGGTGTTAACACTTGGATTCCAAAGACTTTGTGCAGGAATGTGAATGAATACCTGATGTAGGAGTATCCAAAGATGGCTGCCACAATCCTTCTCCACCAGGGTCCCTCCTGTCTAGAACTAGAACCTGTTTCCTTTCCCCTTGAGTTTGAACTAGTCTTCTACTTGCTTTGATTAATATCATGCAGTTGAAGTATGCTGTGCCAGTTCTAGGCCTATTCTTTGTCTGGCCCCAGATTATGTAGGACAGTACTTCATGACAAGGTGGGGAGGAAGCCTGGGAGGGTGAGCTCAGCTGGGACATCGCTGTGAGTGTCATCTCCTCCAAAGCTGAGTAGCAGAGTTAAGAATTACCTCCAAACATACCCTGACTTTCATATTAGTGCTTCCCTTCAAAGTTGTCCCCTTTCACGGTCCCATCTCACCCACTTTCTGTACATCATAACTCAGTGGCTCTTTTTAAACAAAATATTGGACCTGATAATGACTTTAAATGAAGGATAATTTTCCATGGAGTATTCATTGCATCATAATGTAATGACAAAGTCAAAGTTAAAGTGCTCCTCGCACAAATCCATTTCTACTCCCACCAGTTATTTCTAATTGATGCTCTGCTTCTAAATCTTCAACTTGTGTATAAGTGTGAGTCTCATAAATGCTGATTTGTGATCATCAAGGGCATATCTGAATTGTTTTTATTTTGATGGGGTCTGTTCTCTGTGTTCTGCCTTAGTTTCTAATGTTATGATTCTCAAAGGGGCAGAGAATTGGAATTTGTCCTTTAACAGATAAAAAGCTGAACTATCCAAAGAGAGGAGCCACCAAGCCCAGCATTTCCTCTTCCCATCATCTTGCCTCTTTCTCAGACTATTGAAGAATTAACAAGACACAGTGGCTCACATGTGTAATCCTAGCACTCTCGGAGGTTAAGGTGGTGGATCGTTTGAGCTCAGGAGTTCAAGACCAGCCTGAGCAACAGTGAGACCCCATCTCTACTAAAAATAGAAAAACTAGCTGGTGTTGTGGCAGGCACCTGTAGTCCCAGTTATTCAGGAGGCTGAGGCAAGAGGATTGCTTGAGCCCAGGACTTTGAGATTGCTATGCACTAGGACTCCTGGGCACTCTACCCAGAGTGACAGAGTGAGACTCTGTCTCAAAAAAAAAAATTAACAAGAAAGTTTTTATATGTTAGGATTCTATAAGAAAATATCAGGTCAATTTTAAAGTTGAAGTGGCTTATCTAGAGAAAACTATGAACAGTAACTCAGGACCATGGCTATCCCTTATCAACCTTTCTCCTTCTCCACCATTAATGGTGATGGTACAAAATGAAGAAATCTAGAACATAGGGAAGATTAGAGAACCAAGAAAGGAAGAAGGCCAAAGGGAAAGAAAGTGGGCGTAAGAGATGGACACACCTAGATCCCAATTCCAATCCGTCTGCTCACTAGCCATGTGTGCTTACTCAACATCTCTGAATCTCAGGTCTCTCCTTGGGGAAATATAACAATATCTATTTACACAATTGCTTTAAGAAGTAAATACTTTATGGAAAATGTTCAGCATTCAGTAGTTGGAGCTGCCATTATTGTAATGATGATTAATACCAAGACTGTGATAGTTTGTTTACCATCAAAGAGCTATAGGATTATTACCTCTTTTTTTTTTTTTTGCAGTTTTTGGCCGGGGCTGGGTTTAAACCCGCCACCTCCGGCATATGGGGCCCGGCGCCCTACTCCTTTGAGCCACAGGCACCACCCCGATTATTACCTCTTCAATCTCTAGGTAATGCCAACATTTTCCACAATTTCTCCCTTCGTCCTTCCACTTCCTAGCATTTCATACTCTACAGCATCTGTGTTTATTTTTCAGCTTGCTAAAGATCACAATGACTTTGAACAAAGTCAACAGAAAGCACATATTTAGAAATATACATTCCATTAATATTTGCTGAACTGATTAGTACTGGCTAAAGTTAAAGGCTCCTTGCAACATTTCTGGAGGGTAATTTAGTGATATACAACAGAAGTCTTTAAACATATATGCCAATTGACATGGAAATTCTATTTTAAGGGGTTTATGCTAAGTAAACATTAATGGATATACATAAAAATTAAGTTAGAATACTGTTTTCACAGTTCTCCTTACTGATTAGGGTGGCTGTATTCTTTATTGTCCAAATGGAACATTATTGAGATTAAAAGGAAATGTCATTAATCATTAAACCAGGATATAACAGGAATAAACCAATAGTGCAGAATGGAAACAATTTAAATGTCCAGCAGGGAGGATTTGTATAATAAAAGACTATGTAACCTTTATAAAAGATATTAAAAGAGAAAATTTAGTCATGTGGAAAGGTATACCGGCTATGCTAATTTTGAAAAATCAGATTGTGAACTAATATGCACAGTATGGCCCCATTAAAAATGCATGCACGTACTTGCATTCACAGACACCCCCTCCCCCATGACCTTGAAGGACAGATGACACAGTGTTAACCATGGTGACCCCTGGGCAGTGAGAACATGGGCCATTTTTATTCATCTATACTTTCCAAGTGTTCTATAACAAAAATGTACTACATTTGTAATTTCAAACAAATTATTTATTATATAATTTCTTATGAGTCAAATACTGTTCTTGTCTCAGAATGTAACCTGTTCTCTAGAGCCTAAGTCAAATTTTCTAAGTATTTGAACCTTTCAGGGCTGAAATAATATTGATGTCACGTGTTAAACAAAGCTCCACTTCATGTCAGCATTTGTAACCGTAACCATTTGCCCACAAATATCAGTAATAAAAATTGTTTCTGACATAAGTGACACGGTAAAGACCATGAAATTGCATCCCATTCCAGTCCCAGATTGTGGCCTTTGAACAAGTCCCAAATGTTTCTTTTACCTCCTGGTACAGTAAACATTAAAAAGACACTTTGCAATACTCAAATGGGCAATTATCTCTGAAGACTAGTCCAGGCCAGGGTGAAACTGGGCTATTTTCATTACTCTCTTTTTCCATCCTCAGCAGAATTCTCTTGACTGCAAAAACATAGATTCAGAATTACAAATCTACTCCTGCCACCACTCTGGGAACCTTGAGGTGGTGACCTTATAAGGCACTGACAAGGATGCATTTGCAAATCTGCGGTCCCTGTGAAATGCCTAAAGTAGAGAAATCAGTTCATGCCTCTGAGGCCGCTTCCAGCCTAGATGATTAAGATGCCCTACTAAAAAGGTAAGGGCATTGTGTCCATTTGACCAGCTGGGAAATAAAGTTTCTAATGAAAAGGGATGGGAAAAAATTATTAGAGAGAGAAATAGCATTTTTTCATAATAGAAACTTCATAGCTCTCTAATTTTCATACCTACTCCCAAAGAACATTCAAACCCAAATTGAGAGATTCAATGAAAGAATTCATAAGAGGTCCACATTACCTACAACCCACCCTTAACTCATTTTGAAGAATTAGGGGTAAACAATTAAGCAAGGTCAACTCGAAGCTGAAGGTCAAACACATGGAAACAGGAGAGAAAATGTAAAACAAACACAAAGAGCTTCCAACAGCTCCCAGCACTCGGTTTCATCAGACCAGCTCCAGCACAATTGGCCACAACAGACAGTCAGATTTAATCCCAGACCAAATTCCTTATCTCCCCACGTAAGTCGCCATTTCTGGGAAAGGGGCCGTCATTTTCTCATTAGCACAGATTGGGAACCTCCAAGCTATTGTTGACTCCCTCTCTGAATCCAGTATACAGCAGGTGCCAAATCTTGCTAATTCCATCTGGATAACTCCTCTTCCTCCTGCCAGTCCCTGCCCTGGTAAGCTCTCACCAGGCTCAGGGCAACAGCGACTTCCCACTTCCTCTCTCTTCCAACGCCCGACCCAATTCACATCATATTCCAATTCACATGCATCTATATTCTTTATTATTATTATCGTTATTACTATTATTAAGGTGAAAAAATATAAAATTGACCATCTTAACCATTTTTAAGTGTCCAGTTCAGTGGCATTACACATATTCACGCTGTTGTGAAACTGATCTCAGGAAATTTTTCATCTTGCAAATCTCAAACTCCATATCCATTTACAGACAACTTCCACCTTCTCCCACGCCCTGGCAACTTTGTACTTGCTAAGAATTTGACGATTCTAGATACCTCAGATAAGTGAAATCAGACAGTATTCATGTTTCTGTGCTTGGGTTATTTCACTTACATAATGTCTTAAGGTTTATCCATGGTGCAGCATGTGATGGGATTTCCTTCCTTTTTAGGGCTGAATAATAGTTCAGTGTGTATAGCATATTTTGTTCAGTCGTGTGGATGGACATGTGGGTTGCTTCTGTCTCTTAGCTGTTATGAATAGTGCTGCTATGTATTGGGTATACGAATATCTCTGAGACCTTGCTTTTAATTCTTTTTTGTTTTAAAGAGGGCCATCAGCAATTTTTAAATTGAGTCTTCAAAAATACATTTTCAAAGGAAAGGTTTTGTTTTGCTCTACAGTTACCTAGGTTTGGATGCACTAAAATGAATGATCCAGAAACTACTTGAGAGGCAACTTTTAAGTTTTGTATATCCAGGCTAGGACTCCTGAGACATAATTGCTTGCTAGACGTTGGACACACAAGTAAAGCAAACAATAGCTGTGTGAACAGTGTCATAACTTAAGGACATAACAGAGATATTTTGGATAAGGGAATTTATATTTACTGTGCTCCTAGTCAGACACTGTGCTAGGGTCTACCATTAGTGGGATATTGTTGCTAGAAAGCCAAGAATGGATAGAGCAAAGCAGAGGGCAATCATAACCCATGCTTGTGGTTGTCTTCGTATCTATGACGACCTGCTGAAAATCCTGTCCTGCTTTTATGTTTCTGAGATGGGTGATAAAAAGGGTGTCTAAAGGGCTTCAGGACATTAATCCAGACAAATCCCAGATGCAGTATCAAAGTGCCTGCTCTGCTTCTCTCTTCACAGTTCCTTTTGGGGGGCCACATTCAACCCACTGCAAAGTGTCTACAAGGGGGGAGGTATTCTCTTTTCTTCTTTACTTAAGGTGAAAGTGGTGTCAGGCAGGCAGATCCTGGCCACGTTAAGAAAGCCCCAACTACTGGATTGGTTACATAGATGGGGCAGCCTTGGAAGTAAATGTTGAACAAATGTTTGTGGAAATTGTCAACAGCCGTTCTGTCACTAGGAACAGCTGCAGCTGGAGCGCCCCATCCAGGAAGCGTGTGCAGGGGTTGTTCATTCACCTCACCTCTGGGGCTTCTGCCTCAGTCTGCCCAGCTGGAGGTGAGGGCCAGGCAGCCTCCACGCTTGCAGTCACTTTCCAGGATCCCCCCCAGTTCTCGAGCAGCCCCCTTTTAATTCTTTTTGTTTGTTTTTCTCCTTAAACATTTAATACAGTGAATCAATTATTTTGGCTGTATCTCCAAAAGTGTGATTGCTAGATCACATGGTGATTTTATTTTTAATTTTTTAAAGAATCTCCATACTGTTTTCCACAGTGGCTATACCAATTTTATACTCCATACCAATAGCACACAATGTTCTGATTTCTCCACATACTCAGCAACACTTGTTATTTTCCGGGGTTTTTTATCTAAAAAATCTAATCTAAATTAAAATCACAAGAATGCATTTAATTTAGATTTACTGGAAGATGTCAGACACCAGACCCACCTAATGGGTCTGAGGTGCTTTTGCAGTTTTGATTTGAATGTTTTTGATGACTAGGAATGTTGAGCATTACAGGTGGATTCTTATTTCCTATCTCTGGTCAAATTTCTTCCCTGCTTAGAGGATGCCAAAAGCACAGGCCTATTCAAAGACCTCCATCCATTTATTTCATATGACCTCATCCCACAAATCTTCCACTCCAACCCAATTAAATGCTTCATCATCCTCCAAGTAGGTCCCATGCTTTCTTTTTCTCCTGCAAACATTTACAGCTCAAATACCATCTCCCCTAAGAGGAGTGCTTTGTTTCCACAGTCAGCAGTCTATATGCCTTCAGCCTTCCATGCTTGTTCTGACGGTATGTATGTCTCTTTTACCTTTTCTATGTTAATTCATTCTCAGGTCTCATGTCACTACTGAACAGAAAGTTCCTAAGGCCATTGACTGAGCCCTGTTCAATCCTCCATCTCCCACACTACCTGGAACACTGTAGGCCTTTAATAAAACAATTATTGAACAAAGAAATCAACATTTAATGTATAATCAGTTGATTAAACCTATTAAGATATCTGTAATTTCAAATAGCACTGCTCTCCTTTTTATGTGTTGAGGGGAGTGGGGAGAAAGGTTTTGGTTTTTGTATTTGAGTCATCCAGACTCATCTTAATTCTCTTGGCCACATTCTTTAACTTCCAACTTAAAAAAAAAAAAATTTGAATGCCAAGGAGCACTCACATCCAGTAATTGAACAGCCGGGTATTGTATTTACCCTCCTAGTGGCTACAAGCTGACATTTAAATACTCTTCTTCCCTTTCCAAATATTAACCACATGCAGCTGGTCACTTGGGTTCTGAAACAACATTTGATGGAGCACATTTCAAACACAATTCTGGAAAAAATATTCAATTACTTCATTTTCATTTTACTCACTAAATGGTAGCTTCCCTCCCAAGTTCAATTAAACTCACTTGAAATTAGAATTCACAAGAATGCATTTAATTTAGATTTACTGGAAGATGTCAGACACCAGTTAATTGGCCTTAAAGCGGCACAGCCATGAGGTCCCCCCTGACCGAGAACTCCATCGGTGACATGTAGCTGTTCTTGTTAGATAGCATTGATTGGTAGCTCAGGCAGTATTTGGAGCCAACCAATGGCTATGCAATGCTCTGACAAATAAATTAGATGGAGATTTTAAATTACTGTGTGCAAGATCCAGAGAGCTTCAGCGTGGGTCTAGCCATCGTCTGTATTCTGCAGCCTGAAAATTTTTACTCCTTTGAACGAATGAATGATTTTGCTACATATTTCAACAGACATTTACTATGAACCTATCCTGTGCCAGGCACTATTCTAGATACTTACTTTATTCATCTGGTCCTTATTAATTCCTTCTTTGTGCCAGGAATTGGGGATTCTGAGTCACATAAGATATAACTCCTCCACCCAAGGACTCTAGAAAATATTTCAGACTTGTGCTTAGTGGAAACAGTGTTCAGGAGTTTGTGGCTCTTTAAGAGTCAATATATTGCTGAGTCCCAATTAATTACAGGTGTTCTTGAACAGCGAGATTTCAAATAGTTGCTGATCATGTGTGAGACAGTGTCTCTAATATTAATATGGTTAGTATAAAGGGGATAGAATAAACTGCCTCAAATTCCTTGTAGGTTATGGTCTTTATTTTTTGTAAATCGCTGGGATTAACTCACTCTTTGGTAAGTCGTGTATTATATCAAATGCCTTTCCAAACAGTGAGATCACTAATCAGTGTCATTATGTAGCCATTATGTGATTAATTCTTTGGTGAGACATAGAAGGAATATGAAAGGAGAAAGACAATTCACACTCTTTAATTACCTACATTGTATTATACTTGGTATTTTCTTTCACATTAGGGTCTATAAAGGGACAGATAGTAAGTATTTTAGGCTTTGTTTAAAGACAACATGGTCTCTGTTGTAAATATATAAAAATAGCCAAAGATCATACATAAATGAATGGGTGTGGCTACGCCCCCATGAAACTTATTGCAAAAATAGGTGGAGGGCTGGACTGTAGCCTGTGACTGGAGTTTGCCAGGCCCTGTCATATCCCTTCTCGCATCTCTGTCCTCTGCCCCTGTAAATGGTCCACCTGAGAAGCCCTTCCTCGTATCCTCACCTGTTTATCTTCTACTTGTCCTTCACAGTCCTGTTCAAGTCCCTCTTAGTCTTCTTCTGATTTGAGTTTAGGAAATCTTTGAATAAATAACAACTAGCTTTTGTACAGTAGGTTTAATTTTTCAAAACGTTTTCTGTCTTGCAACAATCTTTTAAAATAAGCAATACAGATATTATTATTATTCCCACTGGGCTTATACGAAACTGATGAGATAGCATCTTGAGACTCTTGGACGGTTAGTGTCAGAGACAGAAGAGAAGGTGGAGGGTGGCCCACCTCCCACCACAGCCAGGGCAGATGTTTGGGGTACTGAATCTAGCATCCTAAGGGGCTGCCCACAGAGGTTAGCAGCAACCCTGGGAAGGGGAGTGAATGCTTCTGCCAAAAGGAAATGGCTGATTCAATCTCTCCCTTACTTTTTACGAATGACTTCTACAGCCTAACAGGCTGCCCTACATTGCTGAGAAACCCACTACCTTTGTTTGTGATATTAAGGTCATGTGCTCTCCCTCCATCCCTGCCCCTCTGCCCTTCTCTTCACAGTCTCAGTGCCCTGGGACCATATCCTTCAATACACCTGGAGACATGTTCTTTGCCTCAGGCTTTGTTTTCTAAGGACCTTGAACTAGAAAAAAATGGGACAAGGAGACCCTTTGGTATAAGACTTTGCAGTTGGAATACCCACTGTTGGGACGTAATTCTCTATGGGTCTCTCACAGATAACATGACACTACTGGGTCAGAGACAAAGGACTTTGTCTTCCTCCAGTACCCATGAATGTGCAGGGGAAGGTGTTGGCTTGAAACTAGAGGGTAAACTCAGAGTCTCCACAGTTCAGGATCCCCACCCATCAGAAAAAAATAGAATCCCCTTGCTGGTGATAAGTCGGGGAGTAGAGACCCTGGTCATGTGATGACATTGTAATTAGCAAAGCAATTAACTACAGTTGGTTGACAGGAGGTGTAGGTAAAGTGAAGACACTGAAAGGACAAATGGCTTAATCATGACTGGCAGGGCATAACGTCAACTATGAAGAAGGTGTATGAGATGGTTATCTGCATTTGAGGCTCTGCAAAGAGAAAGTCAAGATGGCTAACTACCAGCTTTAGGCATCTTCTAAAAGTGTGAAGTTCTGTGTCAGTTTAAAGGAGACTCTCATTTCCTGCAGCTGTAGGGCAGACTGGGCTGAAAATCAGGCCCAGGACATGACTTTTACATGTGGTAGATTTGAAAAGCAGATTAAAAGTGCAGTCTTGATCTGTCTCCTATGTCAAAATCAGAGCCGTAATGGGTAAAAGCAGAACTATGAAACTTGGGAGGGAGACATTTGTGTGTTTAACCCTGAGAATCTTAAGCCCTGTGAGCCAGCCAAAGAAGCTTCTTCCCATTGCTGGAGGAAAATAGTTTCTTCTCTCCTTGTCAACTGGCCTAAAAACCATGTACTGATACTACCTGAAATAGGTGAATGGCAAAATGGTGTTCATTCTCCTCAGGATATGCCCTCAACTACCCCCTATGGCTTCCAGACCAGGGCACGGACGTGGCACAGCGTGGGCAGGACATGCAAAGCCTTTTGAGGAAGTAGTAAGTAGACTATGTGCCAAAGGAGCCATGACATCTACTAGCAGTGTTAGGGACACGTGTGCAGGAGTGAATCTTGAGGGGGATGGATGACAGAGCAGGGCAGAAGGACAGCAAAAATGACTGACACAAGGACATTCACCAGAGACTCAGTATTGAACACTCTGATAAGGACACCTGGAGTCAGCCCTAATGCCATACTTGGAGGACTCCTGGGTGCACAGGGAGAATAATGGCGTACAGTAAAAGGGGGAAGATACTGGAACTTCCTTGGCATAGTTCTGAAGAGGTCAGAAGGAACACAGAAGTGGAACTGTTAGAATGGATTTACTGTGTTAACACCTGAGACCCAACCACATGATTAAATCCTCTTAGAGGGTTCAAAGGACATTTCCTTCAACCAGGCAATAAGAAATAGACTGATGAAGAGGGCACAGGAATCACTGAGATGCTTTATGGTAGCTGTTCTCTGTAGGCAGGAATTGCTGCAAATATGCTGCCATGAAACCCTAATGTAAAGAGGATAATGGGTTCTCAGAATGGCAAAGGCCAGGAAGTGGCCTTTAACATCCCGAGGCAAGTTGGACATAATTACTAAAAGGTGCGGCAAGGCTGGAGCAGCAGCATCTGGTCTGCCTGGACCGACAGCAATCTACAGTGATAGATAATAGATTGTGGTGTTCCAAGGGGCAAGATAGATGGGCAGTTGACTAGGGCATTACTTGACTTGTATAATCATAAATAAATGCATACAGTCACCATGCAGAAAGCTGGTGAGCTGAAAGCTAACATCACTTGCAAACATATGCCAGGGTAATTTAGCTTCTGAGAAAGGAAAAATCCCAGAAATTTTAAGAAATGCTAAATATAGTATCTGAGCTATAATACGAAAAGACCTAAACAATGGCACCATACTCCTCTGGGCATACTGCAGCCA
Organism: Perodicticus potto; assembly: GCA_963574655.1. Taxonomy (NCBI): domain Eukaryota; kingdom Metazoa; phylum Chordata; class Mammalia; order Primates; family Lorisidae; genus Perodicticus; species Perodicticus potto. Next base: position 48,015 of record CAUYRH010034488.1, read on the forward strand.
TATTGTAGTGCTTTAGCCTAAGTCACAGCGAGCCTATCCACTGGCCCACACTGAGTTTCCTGGGCACTCAGTGTGTAATCAGTAGAGATATATGTATTAATTACTTAGCTACTAGCAAGACTCTCACTTTTCTTCCCTGACCAGGACGCAAGAGATATTACGGTAATAAGGGCCAAAAGCAGACCCCTGAAACTGTCCCCTTTTCTGCCAAGATGATAAACTGGATGCAATAGTGCATTCCTGAAGCATTTGAAGAGATTAGTGCCATAACCAAAAACCTGAACGAAGCAGAGATAGTGGTCTCATGATAACTCTCAATGCATCTGAACAGCCTGTGCAGAGACCAGATGAATTATGGCAGATGACTACCGTAAAATTAACCAAATGGTAGCCTCAAAGCCAACTGACGGACTAGATATGATAATATATTTACTGAAGTAGATCAGTGTGCGTTTCGGCACTTAGTATGTTGGTACTGAGTAAATGAATGCCTTTTTGTCAATAGTCTTTAGCAATATGGGCGGCGCCTATGGCTCAGTGAGTAGGGCGCCGGCCCCATATGCCAGAGGTGGCGGGTTCAAACCCAGCCCCGGCCAAAAAACTGCAATAAATAAATAAATAAATAAATAAATAAATAAATAAAACTAGAAGCTTAAAAAAAAATAGTCTTTAGCAATAGCATCAAAAGTAATTCGTTTTTCCATGGCCATGAGTACAATATACCTTTACCATAATAGCTTTCTTTAGAGCTATGTTAATTCTCTTGTCATACTCTACTTCTCAGGGTACTAGACTGTTCTGACATTCTATAGTCACACTGGTCTATTATCTTGATGACATCATACTAACTGCACTGGGCAGCAGGACATGGCTTAGATGCTTTACTTGGAGATCACAGGCATGATGGAAAATGGAGACGAACACCATTTTCCTCATTTAGGACCTGCCAAATCAGTGATATTTTTAAAGCTTCCAGAGGCTTAGGGTATGCTTAGGCACCCCTCTAAAGCAAAGGAGACATTTTTGCACCTTGTATTCCTACCACTACAAAGGAAGTACCGGGCCTGTTGGAATTCTTTGAGTTTTAAGGCAGCATTAACCACACGTGGAAAAAAAATCCTCAAATTTATTTATCTGGTGACTCAGGAGGCTACCAGGGGAAGAGAGGATTCTGAATCAGGTTCAGATGGGGGCACAGGCTGCCCTGACACTTGAACTGTATGTTATAGCAAATCCTTTGCTGCCCAAGGGATCCAGGTGGATAAGAAGGTGGGGCAAGCTCTAATATGAAATTTATAGTCCAAAACCATAGAGTTCTTAAGCAAGACCATGCCCTTTACTTGAGAAATATCTCTGTTTGAAAGACAGCTCCTTATGTGTTTCTGGGTTCTAACTAAGACTAACATCTGAGCTGGAAACACCTGTGATTGGGTGACCTGAGCTGGCCATCATGAACTATGTGTTATTATGTCCATCAAGTCATAAGGACAAGTCAGTGTCGTAGCAATTCTCTACATGATTTAAGTGGTACCTTTGATACTAGACTCAAGCAAATCCTGAATGGAAATTGCACAAAAAGAAAAATTACACAGTCCAGTGACTACCATGCTACCATGTCACTTACTGTAGCAGTACCAACACTTTTTGTCAATCCATATCCATGGTCTCCCATTTCATGTGACTAACTGATGGAGGAGGAAGAGACCTGGGTTCACAGGGGGATCACGGGACACATTGGCACTGAAGGGAGGCCACTGCCGCATCACAGCTCCTCTCAGGAGTAGCCTCCCAGGAGGCAAAGATTCCAGCAAACACTCCATCATCCACTTTGCAGGAATGAAAAAGTGGCCTAGAGCACAGACAAAACTTCCAGGAGTGGTCCATGGCTTAGCTGATAGATGAATAGCTGGGAGGAATAATGCTGGATGGCCAGGGACAAGGAGGTCTAGAGAGACATACAGAAGTGTTCACAGAACTTGAATGTCTTTGAACCTCACATTAGTGCCCACAAGAGAGAATCTACTCCAGATAAAGTTCTCAAGAACCAAGTAGGAAGAGATGACATTAGTGGATGTTAGGGAGCATCTCTCCTCAATCCCTCCTGCTTGCCTGGAGGGAAGGCTGTCACAGACCCAGCGCCATGGGCTCCTGCTCACTAGGGCTGCCCTATCTCTGGTCACCATGGAATGCCCAGTATGTCAGCAGCACATACTGCCCTCAGTATGCACCATTCCTTGAGAAGACTGGCCTGGTGGGGTGTTAATTTCTTTTTCTTTTCTTTTCTTTCTTTTTTTTTTTTTTTACAATAAACTTTATTTTTTTAGAGTTAATATATGCAGTATAGGTGGGGTGTTAATTTCATTGAGCCCCTGGCACACTGCAAGGAACATTGGTTCATCCTCACTGAAACAGACACATCCTGCAGACTGGGTTTGCCTATTCTGCTGGCAATGCCTCTGTCAGAAATCCAGAGCAAAGGCTGGTAAAATGCTTGATCTACTGAGAGCTGTCCAAAAACATTGCCTCAGAGCAAGGGATCCATTTTACTACAAGGGAAGTACAAAAGTGACCTAGGGCCGACTCATCTTTGCATTCCCAGAGAGATAGTCTGCCTGTCAGATTGGCATAGAAACATATTAGAAGCTCAGTGAAGGCACCACATCGTGGGAAAACCAGACACACAGAAAGGACCTTTCAAGATGTGGTAGAGGCATTAAATCAAAGGCTGATAGGGGACACTAGGTTCCCAACAGCTAGAATAACTGGTCCAGGAACCAACCCAAGTGAGGTAAGTAGGAGAGGCCCTGCTCACCACCACCCTATGACACAGCTGTGCACTCTGTGGTTCCCACATGCTAGGACTCTACCAAGTTTCAAGGGAGGGCACACCTACCAGCGGACGTAGGCTTCCACTGAGCTTGAAACTATGACTACCATCTGGTCACTTTGGGACCTCATGCTAATATGCTAGATCTATGTCCTCCTGGGTCAGCTTTCCCAGTGAATACAAGGAGGCATGAAGGTGAAGACAAAGAAATTCTTCCTTCCTCTTCTACCTGAATGGACTCTTCCAATGTAGAAGAGTTCTCTGTGGCTGTCAAGAGACATTGCAGGTGACCGGGAAACTGGCTATATTTTCTTGTGATACTGTGAGCAACAAATAATAAACCCCCTTATTTCTACTTTTCCTCTTTCCCTGACTCACCTCTTCCTCCTCTTCCCACTGGCCTGGGATTGCAGTGCTCAAGAAAGCCTTAGCATGTAAGGAAACCGAGCTAGGTAAGACATCTACATGGGTGCTGATATGCCAAGTGGCAGTGGATGGGAATGAGATTAATGCACCAAGGAGGAGGCACAGGTTGATTCCCACACATAGAGGTTGCATAGAGACTCTAGACAAATCCTAGCATGCAGACCCACACTACTTGCCTAAGAATCAAAAGGGCAGAAACTGGTCCTTGCTGCCTTGGTGACAGATACACAAAGAGTATCAGGTGGAGATTAGGAAGTCTCAAACTGGTTCATCATTTGAAACTCAGGCCAAATGCAGCTGACAGCTTCCCCAGGACCCTTTCCTTGCCCTATGGCGGGGGTCCTCAAACTACAGCCCACGGGCCACATGCAGCCTGCGCAGGACATTTATCTGGCCCGCCAGGTATCTTTGCCACCCCCGCCTGTCCTGCTTAGCAGCCAATTCGTCCTGGGCCGCAGGGACTGAATGCATGTGTGGAATGTGCGCCACATTCTCCAACTCCCCTCCTTCTCTCTGTCTCTCGATTCCTCTTCTCAGTCTAGCTTGCCTGTGCAGAGTCTGCTGCTGCCTGAGGACCGAGGTAAGAACAAGTTAGTATTTTTTTTTTTTTTAAGTTAGGAGGTCTATTTTTTTTTTTAAATTTGCAGATAGTAGGGCCTTTTTTTTGCTGGTAAGGAGGGCCTTTTTTTCTGCAGTTAGGAGGTCTTTGTGCAGTGTGCATAGGAATTTGTTCATAGTTTTTTTTTAAAACTATAGTCTGGCCCTCCAATGGTCTGAGGGACAGTGAACTGACCCCCTGTTTAAAAAGTTTGAGGACCCCTGCCGTTTGGGATAGCCAACCCTCTCTCCACTCCCCCATACAGCTGGATCTGTACACCTGCTTTGTTCTGCGGGATTGTCTTTCTTCACATCTGTTTCATATCACTTTGCTGCTCAACCTCAGTGGCTTCCATCCTACTCTGGATAGTAGCCAACGCTCTTACAGTGGCCAACAGAGCATTTGATAATCTCTCAGCAGTGCCATCCCCTGCCCTCTCCTCCTTGTACACTCTGCCCCATCACAATTCTAGTCCTGGGTCACACATATCCCTTGCTGCCTTAGGAAGTCCTAGCACCACCCTGAGAGCTCTGCCTGGAGCAGTCTTCCCTCAGACATCCCCATGGCCAACTCCCTCCCCAAACAGGCCTCTGGCCATACCCCTATATTCACTGTGAGGGTCAGTTTGCCGACCATTCTAAGTCACGCAGCCTCTGCCTTTCATCCACCTCTCCATCCCATCTCCTCCCTGCCCAAGACTTAAAAAGCTTGCATCCTTTGAAATTTACAGACTTTTGTCATTTGCTCCAAGAGTGGGTAACTTTGCCATAACATTTTTCACAGGTTGGTACTCTCCTCAGGCACAGAACTTTGAGAGTCACAGCTGCCTCTAGAAAGGGAGATTGGAAAAGGAAGCTGCATCTGGCTGCCTCTCATAGCTTATAAGTGGGACTGATCTCAGGAGGGTGCTTGGGAGAGGTTCCTAGTAACAGGAATGGGCCCTCTGATGTTTCAAAGGCAGAACCAGCTACTGGATTCAGACACTATCCATGGGAGTGAAGGCTGTGGAACTCACTGGGGTGGAGAAGTCACTCCCATTAATTATTCAGCAATGCCTCCTCCACGTCTTGGCATAACCAGAGGGTCATTTACATATACACACTTGCTGTCTTATTAAAGCCAAAGGAAGCACAGGCCTCAGTCTCTTTCTGGTTTCCAAAGTTTGTTATTTGTGATTCAATTTCACATGGCCTGCAGAGGCAATAAAGGGCAAAGGGAATTACCCTGTAATGTATTCCAATAGTATTCCCTGCACATGCACACTCCTGAGGATAACAATTTGCCAATATAACCTTTAATTAAATGAACAGAAATCATGCAGACCCCCTGGTGTAGGAAGTCACTAAATAGAGGGAAATTATGTATGAGTTGCCCCCAGCCACTCATTTTAGCTTGAACAGGATCTGTCAGTAGGGGCTTTGAAGTGTCTAAACTAAAGATGGGAAGCAACCCTTTTCCCAACATCTGCCAAGCAGACAGAACAGGCCTCTGGCCACACCCCTTCAGGTGACGGGAGACACCTGGGAGAGGTGCAGGGGAAATGCAGCACTCACAGGGTGCTGAGCCACCCACAGGCCTATAGAAGCGCCCCAAGCCTTTGAATTAATCAAACAACTTCCCAGCAAGGCAGTTTCTTGCCCTCCATTCAGCATCACTGCCAAGGAGGCAACAGTCATTGTGAAATCTCAAATCCCTGGTTGGAAGCCAGCAACATCATGGGCAAGTCATTAGATTTCTGCAATCCTGAAATCACTGCCTACATGTTGCTACATCTTATCTGGGGAGGAGGTATAAAAGACACAGGGCACCCTGCCTTCTCTCTCTCCCCTCCTTCCAGGACCATTGCCATGCCCTCCTAACAGCCTTTATAAACACCTGCTCCAACTGCTGCCAGACAGAGCCCTGACCTGTCCTACTCTCAATTTGCAACCACCCCTTCTTCCACTCCACCCACACAAGCTCTGGCCACAACACCTACCTAAAGTTCATATCCTTTCTTTGCTCAGAATCCATTGGATGGAGGTTGGATCTTCCCAATGGAAAGGGCCTAACCTTTCAGCCTCTTGTTCCAAATTCCAGCCAACATTCCAGTCTTTACTGCCATGGCATCCATTTACATCTATCCTTAGCTCCAGCCAAACCCGGACTTTCCCATACCTGTCACCTCTGTGTCTCTGTTCACATCACGTACCATCTGAATGGAACACCCCCACCCCTACCCTGTCATTGCCACATCTGTAAATTTCAGGTACTCCTTGTGCACTAGCCTCCATCCTGCACCCTCCATGAAGCCTTTCCCCTCTGGCGTTAATCTCATCCTTCTTTATTATACTTTCCTTCATATTCTACCTTACAATATAGTTTTTTCTCCTAGTCTAGAAAATAAACTCTTTTGAGAACAGGAAATTATTCATGGTTATATCTGAGTTATCTATATATAGTGAAACCATTGGTACTTGATAAACATTGATTGGGTAAAGTATAATTTTGGAGATTGTTTATTTTTGTGGCTCTTATACAGGGATTAGCTTTATTTAGCAGAGAAAACAATCTCCCATGATGCCAAGCACCAAGCAGAGTGCTGGGGGACAGACTTCTAAGGAAACTATGTAAGGAGCTGAGGCTTTAAGAAATGGGAATTATAACCTTACAGATACAAAATACTTGGGGAGAGGAAGAAAGGGGTGAAATTTAACAGGTAAATGTTATTAGCTGAGGGCCATTGGGTACATAATCTATAATAATTCCTCCCAGGAAATTTTCTGAGGTTTAAGAGAAGTGGAAATAGTTCATTCTAAAGGAATATGAATTGAATCCTAGTTTCATTGCATTTTCCTCCGGGAGTCCTTTCCAGTTGTTCTGGGCTAGTATGTTCACTGCCTTCACTGACTTTAGTGCTAAAGTATACATCACCTTTATTATTCATTAAAGTTTCATAGGCAGTAACTGTCACCAACAGTCACCAACTTGACTATGAAGAGATTATGTCTAAAGCTTTTGATTGTCCTACAGGAGCCAACAGCTTGCCAGGTACACAGTTGGGCTCAATACTTGCCTGTAGTCACTCCTCTTGGGCTTCCCCCAAGACTGAGACACTATAATTGTTCCCTTTCTCACCAAAAGAGGTTGGAGGAAATTTCTTGTGATGTTTTCCTATTGCTTAATATTTCTCCAACTCCTACTAAGTTAGGACATCACTTAGTAAATATGTATAGGCATCATTTTTTTTGGCAGGTACTTTCAAGAGGATAAAAAAATACAAAACATTAATTATGGGATGATCTTGCCAAGCAGGAAGCATCAGTTCATAGTCTGTAGTGGGAGGAAGAACTCCCACATACTGAAATATAGTAACAGTGCAAGTTGGAGTGTGCTGACTCAAGCAAGTTGTAGAGAGGCCAAGTGCTAGTTGAGCATAGATGCCATTCTCTGTCCTTTAGACATTTTCAGTGAAAAAAATAAACAGTCCTCAAATTCTCTACCAATCTTCCCCATCTAAAATTTTTCAGACCTGAATACCAGAGGAAGCTCATCAACTCATTTACACACAGTAGGAGTTCTCACTCAGCTCGCTCTGCCTGTGTGCTAAGTTTCCTGAACAGAGTTCAGGTCTGTCGGCCTGGGGTTTTGCTTCTTCTTTGTACTTACTCTGAAAGAGAGGAGCATCCCAGAAGCCTTCCCCTTTTCCCCAAGGGATTTTCTCAAAAGATACCACAGAATTCAGTCAACCTTGCTTCATGAGTGGTCTCAAGAGCTACAAAGCTTATTGGAGCTCACCCTGACCTTTCCTACAAAGTGTATTTCATTACTAGTTAGAAGGGAAATAAAAACTGAATCACAAGGAAAATAAAGTTGGAAAAGAAGAGCAATTGTATAGAAAGAACAGGTCTCTATATAGGAGGGGGACAGCAGCTTGCTTATGTACACAGTTGGGCATATAGATGTATATATATATATCATGGTACTGACTCTGCTAAGAGAAAATGATTCTGCATAAAAATCAGTTCAAATTATAATTATTGAAAATTAATAAAATGTTTGTGGTATTTTATTTATATCAGTGACAAACAGTTCATCCATCACTCAGTTAAGCAATAGACCCTTCTAAGCTCCTGTTGATGTTAATATACAATGACTGCTCAGAGAGAACCAACCTTAAGTGTGTGCTAAGCATGGGTGACCCAGAAGAGGCTCAGACTGTGAAGCAAGGCAAAGAAATGGGCTTTAAGCTTAAAAAAGAAAAATTTTTCTTTTTCGTTATACTGTTCATTACAGAAAATGTGGAAAATACTGTACATAAAGGCAAAAATAAAAACATATCACATAGATTTTTATCACTTGAAAGGGACCTAAGTTTAAGAAACATTTGCTTTATGATATGCAACAGTTCAGATGCACCATCTCATTTTACTTGCACAACTGCTCTAAGTTTGTGGTATTAAGGATCAGAGATGTTAATTAGTCTTCTTGAGGTCATACAGCTAATGAATGGTAGGTAATAAACATAACCCACCTCTTAAATCCTAAATCCCATGGTCTTTGTTTTACACAACTTTCTTCCCACTCTGAAGCAGCAAGTAGTTCTTGGTTAGAAGCTGTGACCACCCCAGCATGTTGGACAGTTTTACCTCCTCCTGCCTAGGGAGATCTGCATGCCTGCTCCTTGTCTACCATGCTCTTTGCCACCCAGGCAGTCCCCAGGAAACAGTAATGGTTGTGACAAAGGACTGTGCTATCTGACAGTGCAGATTTACTCACAGCCACCCATTGCCAAAACCACCAGCAGGTTGGAGAGAGGGCACAAGACGGCGAGGGAAATTGCTTTGCATGACTGAGTCTCCCTCCATTGCAGTCACTTGTCCTAGCATCACTGGGCTCCAGAGGGCTGGGAGATGACTGCCACCTGGTTTAGAAGCAGGTATAAGAGAGATAGCTCTTTAGTGATAGTCCCTAGATTTGTTCAAGGTGACTGCCAAGGTTTGATCTGGACAAGGTGGCTTCTTTATGGTTTATTTTTGACTTAGTTGACACCTTCTCATTTACTGAAAGATGCCAGTCCTTGAGGTTAGAAGTGGAACCAGTCACTTTCACATACTCCAAATTATCACCTACTTAATACTTATTAAATAAATCCCCTTCACAAATCCAAATAATCCTGCTAATAAGTAAGTCAAATCATCTCTTTGAAATACTTGTTCATAGCTAGCAGGCCTGCTAGGACCTCTTGACTCCAGGAATTTATGACATTTTCTTCTGTCTTGGCATAAAAGCCTTCAAGGTAATTTTTTGGTGTCTGCCCCATGACACCTGGGAATTGACTCTCATCTTCTTAGAAGATGATCCTACTATGCTAGAGTCTCCAAGATCACGCCTACATTTGTAATTCTACTAGGCCTTGTGGGACTCAGTATATGTGTTGGTTTGTTATGAAAGTTTTGACATACACAAAAATCAAAAAACATAAAGTCCACATCGATGGAAACAAATGAAGCTCACCTAGCAATACCAACAAGGCAAGCAAGTCAAAACTCACACAGGTGAATCGGAAGATACTGTCAACTGTGTTTCCTGGAAGTGCAATAATGGACCATAACATACTCTGTATCAAAACTTTCATAGTGAGCCCTATAGCTGTACGCTTGGCTACAATTTATCGCAGCAATGTAGGAAGAATATACAGCCACATCATGAGGGAGAAAGACACTACTGGGGAAACCCATACACAGGCTTTCTTAAGCTCTATCTCTCCTGTGAAGGCTTACACAGAGCCCAGTCTTCCCTCAGCAATAAAATGCAAGAGCATGTGTGAGGTGTTTCTGCTCAGAAGAGAAGCTAATTAGAGACTAGCACTGAAGGTTTTCAGTGAGGAGTTGGCCTAGACATAACCCTTGCTGAACATGTACCAAAACTCCAGACTCCCAGAAGGAAGTGGGTGTTCAGAATAAACCACATTGTTCGTGCAAACAATCCAGACACACTGAGCCATACTTATCAGGAAACAGTGGAGCCTTCCTGAAATCCAAGTTCCCAGATGCCAAATATGGGTCAACCTTGCAAGCCAGCCTTTCTAAGGATGGCATCCTTAACCTATGATGTTAGACTTACCACACGACTAAATATCAAAAACCTGTCTGTATGCACAGTGTTTCCATCAAGGGGAAAAACATCAATCTCATTAGTGGTTTGGACATGTCATTCCTCCCAGATGTGCCCGGGTAGCACTTCTTCAGCTTTCTTATCACAGCTTCCATAATAAGAACTATGTGATTTTTAATTTATTACCTATCTCACCAGCTAGATTCTGAGCTGACTTTGTGACTTCCTTTGACCAATAGAATGTGTCGGAAGTGATACTCTGTAAGTCCGGAGCCTAGAAATAAATTGTCCTGTAATTTCTGCCTTCACTGTCTTGGAAAGCTGCCATGAGACCACCCATACAGGAAGCTGATGGCCCCCTGCAGCCCATCCTGTAGTTGAATGATGGAGCTCTGGCAAAACCAGCAGAGAAATTAACTAGTGACCCACGGGATCATGAGAAATACTAAACCACTGTTGTTTCAATCTACAAACTTTTGGAATAGTTTGTTATACAGCAATAAATAAAGGATAAATAACAGCAGGACTTGTTTTTCTTGAACCTTTCTCTGCATTCCCACAAAGCTTCTTATTTCACAAATAGAGCTTTAACTTCCCAAAGGAGGTCCTTCTCTTCTGACCTCTCTGCTTCTTTCTTCTCTATCCATTTTCCCGATCGTAAACCAAACTTGATGCATAAACTAGGTTAAGAAGCCAAGACCCTCTTTGGCAGGGTGAAAGTGATAAGGCTGGGGGTGGGAAGAGGAGAGTCTACGGGAAGACAAAGAAAACAGACCCTTTGGAGATAATGTTAGCCGTTTGTGTATCTTTCATCAGATAAGAACAAACGGAATCTTTGGCCCCCAGCCCAGCCCTGTCCCAGTGCCTTGCATCAGGGAACACCATCCCTCTGATAGTTCCCTGCTGTTTCCTTTTCTTCCTTCTAAGCACTTTCTGCTAGTCATATCTTACAGTGGATTTACTTGCCTATCTTCTATCCACCCAGTTCCACACTAGGCCCCAGCCCCTAAGGTGTTTGTCTGTCTCATTCTCTGATGGGTTTTGTCACCTAGGATAGTGCCTGGGACTCTGTAGAGGCTCTTAAAAACTTTGTTGACTGGATACACAGAGTACACCTTCTGCAAAAGGGTTTGTGGTGACTTTAGCCTTGGAGAAAGGGGGCAGGAAGACTGGCTGAAGAGAGCACTGTTTTAATTGCTTTACAGGCATTAAATTCTTACTCCTCTCAGAAACCCTAAGGCAAGTAGCTTTATCACCATCGTCTCCATTTTACAAAGGAGGAAACCAAGGGATAGAGAAGGGGAGTGATTTGCCTGACACCACCCAGCCAGTGGGTGTCCAAGCCTGGACTCAAACCCAGGCTGGCTGATGTCAGAGTCTAGGCTTATAGCCACCACAGCTCCTTGAAGAGAAGTCAGCAGAGGTCAGGGTTTTAAAAAACAAACAAAAGTGGGAAGAGTTGAAGAAAATGGAGGGACAAGGAGGGAGGAAAAGCTGTTCCTGTCCTGTTTCTGTGAAATATAACATCAAGGCTTCACTCTTAGGCGCTGCTGGACATCTGGCAAACTTGGGAGGGCCTCAGATAACCTAATTGCAAGTTCTTCTCTCCATTCTCTTCCCTTACATGAGGGTTCTTGCCAAACAATCCTCTTTATCAAGGATGCAGGCATAGGTCCTCCTTTCCCCTGACTAGTGAGCTTCGTTTGGTTTCATGCCAGCCTGAAAAATAATTCCAACCAGCCAACCACCTCCTCCCATAGCGGCCAGGGTGCCTCCATCCTCTTGAGCTTCCCAGAGCACCTGGCTGCCCATTTTGCTCCTGAATTCAGCCCCAGGTGGCTCTGTAGGCTGTGTGATGTCCTTCTTCCCCGGGCTATGAGCACACATGACTAATAAACTAGTACCCACTTATTTCTCTAGTGCTGGGTATCCCCATAACCCTAGAGTCCTTCCCTTACAGATGGGGTGATTTGCTCATTAAATATTCAAGGAGATGAACCAGAGAAGAAAATGATAGACGAACCTATGAAGACCTTACTGCCTTTCACCTTGGCCCCAACCAGCCTGGATGTGATCTGCACCATCAGCCTGCACACTGACTTGGGAAGGGCCAGAATAAAAGCCTGGGTTCCTACTAATGTGGTTCTGAATGCTCCAAATCTCCGGACACATTAAGGTGACTGTCACTGAGGCAATGGCTGCTAGGAGAGCCTTGGCACAAGGTGTTTGACACACATTTAATGAATTAATACAATAAAATGCTTTAATACTATGATTAGTATATGCTTCATGTTAGACCTCTTTGCAAATACCCCATTGCCATTAGAGTGGTTGTGGGAGAATTTACTTATGACAAAAAGCTAAACAAAAACAAGAAATAAAATTGTGTATGCAATATGGTTTTTACTAGATTTTTTACAAAGTTAAATGTACAAGGAAAATGACCAAAAAGCCCTAGACCAAAATGATTACAGCTGCTGTGCTAGCAAGCTGAGATTATTTTAAATGATGCTTGTTTTTGCTATTTTCCAAATTTTCTGAACTGTGGTATGTGACTTTCAAAATTGAAAATGCATTCAATAATATTTTAAAAATAAGCTCCCCTTTATCTGGAATTAATGTGGTAACCACTTTTTTATATGGCATTCCATCTAGCAAGACTAGGAAAAATCGACTGGTGGGAGCACAGAGAAAGAGCCAAGTCTGATTTATTGCAGAAAGCATGTGAGCTAAGGGCCCAGAGTTGAAAGCTTCTGGGGTGTCCAACCTGTGACCCAAGGGCTGCATGTGGATTATATGAGGATTTTTTGCTTATCTGTGGTAACAGATACCATGAAAATTATGCATGGACCAATTTTTTTTTTCTCATCAGTTTTCATTAGTGTTTGTGCATTTAATGGGTGGCCTGAGACTGATCTTTATCTTCCAACGTGTTGCAGAGAAGCCAAAAGGTTGGATACCCCTGGGTGAGCTTCATCAGAAGGTATCTTTGTAACTTTAGAGAAGTTAACTGCATTTATCAGCATCTCATTTTCCTCATCTAACCACAGGGGTCTTACATTATTATTCTAGGTGAGCATTGCCAAAGGAGCCAGATGGTTTTGGCATTTTTTTTCGGCAGTGTCAACACCCACATGCTCTTGGGTCCTCAGACATCCAAGTCCCTCCTCCCCAAACCCTGCATAGACCATGGCCCTCAGCTGCACTGTCCCTGTCTCCCGTCCAGCCCCTGCCAGGTATGTAAAATCCTGGGCTGTTCAGGCTATGCCAGTGAGTTCTGGGATGTCCTGGGCAGCCTGTTCTTGGCTTTGCTGACTTGTGCACCCAAAGCCCTGACCCAGAACAAGCCCTGCCCAGAGCTGACTGTGCTCTATAGTTATCTCTTTCCCATCTGGGGTTACCACTTTGGCACCTTATGGATATTGAACAAAATTAAAAAGACTAGTATTTCAGCAATAGAGAAGATAAAAGTAATAAAAAAAGAAGACAGAAAGAGAAAAATTGTTGGCAGAATTTTCAAATCCATCATATTTTAAGCACACCTTCCCAGAAATTGGAAATTAACCTTTCCCACCACTTTGTTCTTATTTGGAGAAGCAACGATTTATTCCATTGAGTCTCTAACTGGCTGAGGTCAAAGAGGCTGCTCTGGTTTGAATTACCATTTTAGCTTTTCCAGTCCTTTATCACATTTGAACATCTCACTTTAAGCAGCAGCTCATTGATTGGTGTCAAATGCACATTTTCCATTCTGCTCCAATGGCTCCTTTTTTCCTAAAATAGTGTCTTTTACCCTACCCAGCCCAGCCCAAGATGCCAAGCATCAGATATATCAGATCCATCCATCAGATAAATTGTTCATAGTGGTTTGTGTATCATAGGAAGGACAATAGCAGCCCAGTGGAGCAAGAGAAATGCACAGAATGGATGACCTTGAATAAGCCATTTTGCTCCCCATCTCTGTTCTGATGACTAAAACACAGGAATCAGACTAAACGGGTGGTGGAGGTGGAGATGGGGACACATTCCTAGAAAGTCATACTAGGATCATATAGATATTTTTTGCTTATTTTTTTCAAACCATCTACCCTACAATCTCAGGTTTTGAGTTGTTCCTAATTGTTCCTTCAAGAGGACTGGGAACCCCTATGAGAGTCACTGCCTAGGGAGGTCCTCTTACTTTCAGAGGTCTGACACTCTGGAATGTGACTAAAGCACCCAGGGTAGAGGCAGGAAGGAACATTATCAGATGATGGCAAAGGCTCTAACTAGGGATCCCTAACCTACATAGTCCTGGAGATAACTAAAAGTTAATGCTATTTTAACTTTTTAATGACATTGCCCAATATCATATAAGTTCAAGGAGGGGACTTACCCACAGGTCTTTTAGTGGAGATAGTATGTGCTATAAAAAGTCTTCATGATTGATTATGTGCCACATATTATACGTACCAAGTACACAGCTATCTAATTCAATAAGAAAAATACCCAGGAAGACAACACACAGACTCAGAAATGATGAGACAGGGGGAGAGAGAAGATGGCCAACCAGAGCCAGGTTTCAACAGAACCTTCCATCCAAAAGGAAAGATAATGGTCAGAAATAACCCAATAAAGCTGAAGATCGGGAGCTCAGCTGAGAGAGAAGATTGATAACCTCATGTCATCCCTGCTGAGGTAAGCTGGTGAATCCAAGGAAGCAAATTTCAGGTACAAAATCCATCCCAAAGAGGATGAGTGTCCATCCCCTCCCCCTAAGAGAGTGGCTTGCTGTGGGATCTCTACAAGCAAGTGGTGAACTAAAAACCTCTTGTCTCACCCCATGGGAGAGAGTTGCTGGAGGCTAGGACCCTGAGAGACCTTAGGGTCCTCAGAGAGACCCTGCTGTGAGCCTGGGCATTCTCTTGCCTGGCAAGGAAGTTGAACAAACATTTTCCCTACCATTTTAAACTTCCAGTCCACCCTTCCCCCTTCAGCAGGTGGTCTAGAAGCCCAACCCCTGCAGAGACCAGAATGTCTGCAGTTCTTTGTTAGGACTTGGCATTGCATGGGCTGGGACAGCACAGCTGGGCTGAAACAGTGAATCCAGTAGCAGTACAGAAAGGCACATGGGGGAGTGTGTCTGCTCTGGCTCTGCAAAAGTGCAAATCAGTGGTGGGCAGAGGCTCGGGAACCAGCCCGAAGGCTTGGGAACCTGCGCAGAGGCCCAGCAGAGGCACAGCAGCAGCATCAATAATAGTAGAGCAATCTCACTGGGGTCAAATTTTGGAGATACACTTCCCCAATTCTGTGGACTACCAGAGGGAGCCAGACATTTCCCGGCAGGTGTACCAGATGAGCAGTGCGGCTCGGGCAGAGATGTGGTCTCTGAAGGAGAAAAACATTTGCTGCTTTGTTAATCTCTGGTTTGGAACAAACTCAGGAGGAACACTTCCCAGTTTCCAATGAGCACCCAAGGTAGTCAGGCTTTATCTCCCCCTGCCAGCTGGTGGCAGAGTGTGACAGCCTATCCAAGGAGAAATTGACTCCCTTTTGACTCTGGCAGGCACAAATCCCTGACAAACTTGGTCATTGGAGGGAACTGGGCCACAGCCCCATGAGGTTACCAGTGACTGGGTGTGACAGAGATGCAAGGTGGAGAAGGAGGTACCAGCCCCCATGGACTAACTCTTTTGCTGGGCGGGCCTTTCTGACTCCATGGAGCACTGGAGCGAGTCACACTTGAACTGCCAGTGGACTCCTGCTGTCCAGTTGCTGGAGACCTTTTGAATTCTCCCACTTGATCTGCGTTTGTGCAGACTGTGACAATTGGTTTGGAACTCTTGACCTGGGCCAATCATCTGGGAGAACCTCCAAGGTTGTACCCGGGTTGTGTTGTAGTGGGAGGGTCTGATTATCCTCTTCCAATGGTTACCTGTTGGGGGTAGGGTGTCTTAGTTGCTTGTATTTCTCTACAGCTGAGATTTCAGCCCAAAGCCACTGATTCACTGGGGATTGGACAGAGACTAACTGAATACAAGACAAAGCCACCTAGCCCCATCACACTAAGCAGTCCCCAGAGTCTCAGGCTGCAGTACTGAATGGAACCTTTGTAAGACTATAGGGGAAAAGCTGCAGTCACCAGTCCTAGCTCTTTGGTAAAGGGCTGGTTAATTACAACTCTAGGAGCCCTCAATCCAATTTCACCTTACCAGATTCTCTAGCCAAATGGTGATAAATAATCATGGGGCAGAATCAGTGGAAAAACTCTGGCAACATGAACAATCAGAGTAGATCAACTCCCCCAAGGAACAACAAAGGAGACACAATAGAAGACCCCATTCATAAACAAATGACTGAGATGTCAGAAATCGAGTTCAGAATTTGAATGGCAAATAAGATTAACAGAATGGAAGTAACATTGGAATTAGATATTCAAGGAGTAATTCAAAAGTTGTCTAAAGAATTCAATGAATTCAAAGACAAATCTCCAAAGATTTACTCACAATGACACAAGAAATTTCAGCCCTCAAACATCTGAGAAATACAGTAGAATCCCTCAGTAACAGAAGGGAGCAGTCAGAAGAAAGGATCTCTGACATTGAAGACAAAGCTTTTGAATGCTCCCAAACACTCAAAGAGGCAGAGAAGTGGAGAGCAAAAATGAATCATTCCCTGAGAGAGCTATGGGACCACTCCAAAATAGCAAACATTAGTCTTTTAGGAATTCCTGAAAGAGAAGGGAATGTTCCTAAAGGCACAGATGCTCTACTTCAAGGTATAATCAAGGAGAACTTCCAAAGCATGGCAAAATTCTTATAGCAGACAATTTCAGAACCCGAGCATGACTCAATTCAAATAAAGCATCTCCTAGACACATTGTAATTAACTTTGCCAAAGTTAACATGAAGGAAAAAATTATGCAAGCAGCCAGATGTAAGAAAATCATAACCTACAAGAGAAGAATATTAGAATGACTGCAGATTTCTCAGTTAAACTTTTCAAGCCAGAGGAGGATGGTCATTGACCTTCAATCTCCTAAAACAAAACAACATTTAGTCCAGGATCCTGTGTCCAGCTAAACTGAGTTTCATTTGTGATGGAGAAATCAAATACTTTAATCACATACACATGTTGAAGAAATTTGCCATAACTAAACCAGCTCTCCAGCATATTCTCAGACCTATCCTCCACAATGACAAGCACAATACTCTACCACCAAAGTAAACTCACTCAGAAATTTTTGATCAAAGCCCAACTTCCACAGTGGCAAAAGGATTAAAAATGTCCAGTGGACTTTCAAAAAAATTGACACTCAAAATACTACCAGGCTTATCAATTCTCTCAATTAATGTGAATGGTTTAAAGTGTCCTCTAAAGAGGCACAGGTTGGCTGACCAGATACATAAACTCAGGCCACATATCTGTTGCATACAAGAATCTCATCTTACCATAGGATAAAAATAGACTCAGGGTGAAGGGATTGACTTCTATAATTCAGGCAAATGGAAATCAGAAAAAAAGCAGGGGTTGCAATTTCATTCACAGATACCATAGGCTTTAAACCAACAAAGGTAAAGAAAGATAAGGATGGTCACTTCATATTTGTTAAGGGAAACACTCAACATGAAGATATTTCAATTATTAACATTTATGCACCCAACCAGAATGCTCCTCAGTTCATAAGACAGACACTAACAGACATAAACAATTTGATATCTTCTAGCACCATAATAGTCTGAGATTTAAACACCCCTTTGGTAGTGTTGGATAGATCCTCCAATAAGAAACTAAACAAAGAAATTTTGGACTTAAACTTGATCCTACAACAAATGGACTTAAAGACATCTACAGAACATTTCATCCTAACGAAACTGAATACACATTCTTCTCATCAGTCCATGGAACATCCTCTAAAATTGACCACATCTTATGTCACAAGTCTAACCTCAACAAATTTAAAAGAATAGAAATTATTCCTTGTATTTTCTCAGACCATCATGGAATAAAAGTTGAACTGCCCAACAACAGGAATCTTTGTATTCATACAAAGACATGGAAATCAACTAATATTATGCTGAATGATAGCTGGGTCATAGATGAGGTAAAAAAGGAAATTACCAAATTTTTGGAACAAAACAATAATGAAGACACAAATTATCATAACCTGTGGGATACTGCAAAAGCAGTCCTGAGAGGGAAATTTATAGTGTTGCCAGTCTTCCTCAAGAGAACAGAAAAAGAGGAAGTCAATGACTTAATGGAACAGCTCAAGCAACTGGAAAAGAAAGAACATTCCAACCCCAAATCCAATAGAAGAAAATAAATAACCAAAATTAGAACAGAATTAAATGAAATTGAAAACAAAAGAA
Source organism: Perodicticus potto (assembly GCA_963574655.1). Lineage (NCBI taxonomy): Eukaryota > Metazoa > Chordata > Mammalia > Primates > Lorisidae > Perodicticus > Perodicticus potto. The sequence goes on from CAUYRH010034488.1 coordinate 66,313, forward strand.
TTATTCAAAAGACCAATGAATCAAATAGTTGGTTTTTTGAAAAGATTAACAAAATTGATGAGCGTTTGGTTAACCCAACCAGAAACAGAAAAGTAAAATCCCTAATATCATCAATCAGAAATGATAAAGGCAAAATAACAATGACACCTAAGAAATTTAAAAAATCCTTAATGAATGTTATAAAAATCTCTATTCTCAGAAATATGAAAATCTGAAGGAAATAGACCAATACTTGGAAGCATGCCGCCTTCCTAGACTTAGCCAGAATGAATTGGAAATGTTGAACAGACCTATATCAAATACTGAAATAGCTTCAACTATACAAAATCTCTCAAGAAAGAAAAGTCCAGGACCAGATGGCGTCACATCAGAACTCTACAAAACCTTTGAAAAGGAACTAGTACCTATATTACATAACCTTTTCCAAAACACAGAAAAAGAAGGAATACTTCCCAACACATTCTACGAAGCATTATCACCCCGATCCCCGAACCAGGAAAAGACCCAACAAGGAAAGAAAATTATAGACCAGTGATTCTCAACCTTCCTAATGCCGCAACCCTTTAATACAGTTCCTCATGTTGTGGTGACCTCCTAACCATAGCAATGAAAATAATTTTATGGTTGGGGGTCACCACTACATGAGGAACTGTATTAAAGGGTTGCAGCATTAGGAAGGTTGAGAACCCCTTTTATAGACTAATATCTTTAATGAGTATAGATGCAAAACTATTCAATAAGATCCTAGCAAACAGAATTCAACAACACATCAAAAAAAATTATACACCATGATCAAGTTGGTTTTGTTCCAGGGTTACAGGGTTGGTTCAACATATGCAAATTTATAAATATAACACATAATATCAATAAAATAAAAAACAAAGACCATATGATGCAATTAATGCAGAAAAAGCTTTTGATGATATCTAGATCCTTTCATGATCAGAACACTTAAGAAAATAGGCATAGAAGGGACATTTCTTAAACTGATAGAGGCCATCTACAGCAAACCCACAGCCGATATCATATTGAATGGTGTAAAATTGAAAACATTTCCACTCAGATCAGGAACCAGGCAAAGATGCCCACTGGCTCCACTGCTATTCAACATAGTAATGGAAGGAAGTCTTAGCCATCTCAATCAGTAAGAGAAGACCATCAAGGGTATCCAATAGGGTCAGAGGAGATCAAACTCCCACTCTTCATGGATGATATGATCCTATGCCTGGAAAATCCCAGGGAATCTACTATAAAACTCTCAGAAGTGATCAAGGAATACAGCAGCATCTCAGAATACAAAATCAATACTTACAAATCAGTAGCTTTTATAAATGTCAACAATAGTCAAGCTGAAAATATAGTCAAGGACTCTATTCCTTTTACAGTAGTGCCAAAGAAGATGAAATATCTGGGAATTTACCTAATGAAGGACAGGAAAGATTTCTATAAAGAGAACTATGAAACTCTGAGAAAAGAAATAGCTGAGAATGTTAACAAATTGAAAAACATACCATGCTTATGGCTGAGAGGAATCAACATTGTTAAAATGTCCATACTACCAAAAGCCATACACAATTTTAATGCAATCCCTATTAAGGCACCACTGTCATAGATCTGGAAAAAGTAGTCCTTTATTTTATATGGAATCAGAAAACATCCTGGATATCCAAGACATTACTCAGAAATAAAAACAAATCAGAAGGGATCACATTACCAGACATCAGACTATATTATAAATCTATAGTGATCAAAACAGTATGGTACTGGCACAAAAACAGAGAGGTAGATGTATAGAACAGAATAGAGAATCAAGAGATGAACCCAGACACTTATCATCATTTGATCTTTGATAATCCTATCAAAAATGTAATTTTGGGGAAAGATTCCCTATTTAACAAATGGTGCTGGGAGAATTTTCTGGCGATTTGTAGAAGACTGAAACTGGACCCACATCTTTCACCATTCACAGAAATTGGCTCTCACTGGATAAAAGATTTAAACTCAAGACATGAAACTATAAAGATTCTTGGAGAGAGTGTAGGAGAAACATTTGAAGAAATTGGCCTGGTAGAATACTTTATGAAGAGGAACCCCTCCCCCCAATGAAGCAATACCAAATATACATTACTGGGATCTGATCAAACTAAAAAGTTTCTGCACAGCCAAGAAAGTAAGTAAAGCAAGCAGACAGCCCTCAGAATGGGAGAAAATATTTGCAGGTTATATTTCTGACAAAGTTTTGATAACCAGAATCCATAGAGAACTCAAACTTACTAATAAGAAAAGAACAAGTCATCCCATTTCATTGTGGGCAAGAGATTTGAACAAAAGCTTCTCTGAAGAAGACAGGAGCAAGGCCTACAGACTCATGAAAAAATGCTCTTCATCTTTAATCATCAGAGAAATGCAAATCAAAACCACTTTGAGATATCATCTAACTCTAGTAAGAGAAGCCCACATAACAAAATCCCCAAACCAGAGATGTTGTTTGGATGTGGAAAAAAGGGAACACTTCTACACTGCTGGTGGGAATGCAAACTAATACGTTCCTTTTGGAAAGAAGTTTGGAGAACACTTAGGGATCTAAAAGTAGACCTACCATTCGATCCTGCAATTCCTCTACTAGGTGTATATCCAAAAGACCAGAAATCACTTTACAACAAAGATATTTGTACCAGATTGTTTATTGCAACTCAATTCATAATTGCCAAGTCATGGAAGAAGTCCAAGTGCCCATTGACCCATGAATGGATTAACAAATTGTGGTATATGTATACCATGGAATATTATGCAGCCTTAAAAAAAGATGGAGACTTTACTTCTTTTATGTTTACATGGATGGAGCTGGAACATATTCTTCCTAGTAAAGTATCTCAAGAATGGAAGAAAAAGTATCCAATGTACTCAGTACTATTATGAAACCAATTTATAATCACCCGCACTTTCATATGAAAGATAAAACACAACCATAGCCCAGGATGAAGGCGGGAAGAGGAGGGTGATGGGAGGGGATGGGAGGGGAGGAAGGAGGTTGAACAAAGGGAGGGTAAATGGTGGAACCACACCTATGCTACATAGTACAAGGATACATGTCAAATCTATTAAGTGTAGAGTATCAACGTCTTTTTTTTTTTTTTTTCAGTTTTTGGCTGGGTCTGGGTTTGAACCCACCACTTCTGGTATATGGGGCCAGCACCCTACCACCTTGAGCCACTGGCGCCACCAAGTATCAATGTTTTAACACAATAATTAAGTAAGTGAGGTGAAGGCTATGTTAACCAGTTTGATGTAAGCATTCCGAATTGTATATAAAATGAGCACATTGTACCCCATAAATGCATTAATGTATACATGATTTATGTATTTATGACTTAATAAAAAAAAAAAAGAATGAATGAATGAAACCCCATTAAAATATTTCAGATATCACAGCAAACCTCAGGGGTAAGGGAATAATCTACAAGCATGGGTGTGGCACCTACAACATGGGAAGATTTGTGCTAATGCCAGAGAGGACAACAGTGCTCACACCCTAGAGCAGCCCCCCAAAGTGCCCTATAATTTAGTCCAAGAGGTGATACGTACTTAAATTTAAAAAGATGGCACAGCAGGGGAGTAGATGCCACACCCCTTGTGCACAATGAGCTCAGCAGGGTTTCAGAAGCATGTGTTAAGCTTTCTTTTCTTTTTTTTTTTTTTTCCTTTAAGATGTGTTAAGCTTTCTGAGGAACAGGAAATCTGACCTCACTTGGAAACCTGTAGAAGGACAGATAGAAGAAAACAGCTGCATCTTGGGAAAGCAGGAAAATGGGAAAATAAGCCTTCTGTGAACAAGGAAAATGGATTGCTCAAGAAGGGATCAGGTTTTCCCATTGAATGTAGTTGTGCACAATTAGCATTCATTCCCACCTTTACAACAGTAACTCTCAAACAACTGACACCAACACAAATTGTGTGTGTGACCAACACAGGAGATGTGAAACTATGAAGCACAAAGTAGGTGTAGAGGCCACTGAAAATAGTGGAGTCCAGAAACTGAGTGAGGATATTCTGGGGTAGCCGTTCTAGGAAGTAGCAAAACAGGCACACTCTAAAGCAGTGATTTTCAACCAGTGTGCCATGAAAATTCTTAAAGTTCATTAATTAAATTATTTTCAAAAGAAGTTCAAAGCACAGTAAGTATATTCTTTTTTTTCCTGCTCTTTTTTGATCAACATAATTTAAGTGCATTGTGGAACTTTATCTATAGGTTCAAGTGTGCCATGTGATTAAAAAAAAAGTTTGAAAAACACTATCAAAATTTCTTGTTTTCAGCAATGGAAATGGGCTGAGAAATGCCGTCAGCAACAGCCTCCCTGGACTCAGTTGTTCTGGGAAGCAAATGAGGACTGGTGGAGTAGGGAGACATAGAGACATGCTATGTGTGTGGAAGGCAGTCTCCCCACATGATGGAGGAAGGGGAGAGATTTGGCACTGGAACAACTTAACAGTTACTAATCTTCATTGACTAGGCAAAGGCGAAGACTAAAAGAACTCACACAAAACACTGCAATGAAGGAAAATTTGTCCTTGAAGGTAGTGTGTTTCTGGTCTCTTCCCTATATAAACTTCTTACAAATAGCTGGTCTGGGGAAAAAATTCAGCCAATTCAAAAAATGATGTCACCAGAAAGGAACAACTAAAAACTCTATAAAACAATATTACAAGAATAATTAGGAAAGGAATACAAAAAGTAGTGGCAAGCAAACAAACAAACAAAAAAGAAATTTCACCAGAGAAATACTGGCATGGAGCAGATACCTAAATTATGACTAAATACTTTGTCATGTTTTTTAAAACTTAATGAAGCAGTTGCACACATACTGTTGGAGACTGAGCACCAGGCTTATAGAAGTGGCCCGGCCATCAGTTCTTGAAGGAGGTGATGGAAGTGGGACAATCTCCTAGCTGGCATGGAGATGTTTGCTGCCCATAGACAAGCCCTTGAGCAGCTGAAGACATTAATGAGATAAGATGGGTAGCTCATTAGCAAGCAGGTGTTATACTTTGAACATCTGAGATGCAACAGGGTGGGAGTTGAGCCTGTGGGGAAAGAGCACGTAGTGACCATTAAGCATGTGGGCCCCCACACCTGTTGTATAATGCTTGAATAAAAGGCCATGGCAGAGGTTGCTCGGGGCTCTCCCTGCACCTATGGGAAGCCCACCTGTTGCAGGCATTTGTGCCTTCAATCCACGGTCTCAGCTGTCTTTATTTGTACAGCAATGGGGTGCCCACAGTGGGCCCTGACACACACATACACACAAAGATAATGCAAAATATCTAAGAGCTCATGGACAATGTGATAAGACCAAAAAAAAAAAATTGAAATATGAGCCAAGATAAACCTGGAAAGAAGTGAAATTAAAAAAAAACATAAAAACAGTATAGAAATAAAGACAAAATTGAAAGCAACACAAGTAAAATTAGACACTGGTAAGAATATAGAAAGGGATAGAAAGGAAAGGACAGTGATAGGAAAAATGAGGAAAAAATGAAATGGAAATAAAGAGTTTAACAGAATTAGGGGAAAAAATGACAGGTAAGGAAGATTACCAAAGGACATAAAAGAATATTTAAAGATAGAATTCAATAAATTTTCCAGAAATTAAAAAAAAAACTTGAATACATTGAAAATAACAAAATTTCCAGGAAAAAAATCGACAAACACAATATGGTACATTTATGAGACTACAAAGATAAAATCTGGGGGCAGCCAGGCACCCCCACACTTATGATGAGGGAAAAAGAAACTAGCCTCAGACTTCACCACATCCTTTACAGTTAGAAGACAGTGGGATGATGCCACTGTAGCTAGTCTTCAAGGAAACAAAGTGTTACTCAATCATTTTATACCTAGCAAAACTATCATTCATTAAAAAAGAAAGGAACCAAAATTTTTGAATCTGCATGAATTTAAGACATTTTTTTCCATCTTAAAGAAACAACTAGAGGAAGAGCTTTTTAGCCACCTAAGAGATAAATGGAAAACAACAACTAGTGAAGAAGACTGAATTGACTTAAATGTTGAAATAAGACTATAACAAGTTGGGATTTATGATGAAGTCCTAGCCTACAAATGTCACAAATTTTGGCAACATAACTATAACTAGCAGAAGGGAAATGTGGAAGAAGCTATTTTATTCATTATCTTCTACAGCAAGGAGGTAAAAAGATATTAAGAGTTGGTAAATATACCTGTTTAACAGCACAAAGGTGAATTCCAAGAAAATAATATTAATATAACCGACTGAAATAGAGTAGAGGATCAGAGGCAGGGAAAGGAGATAAAGAGATATGAAGATAAGGGTAATCTGCCAGGTTTCCTCCCCATTTAGCCTGTTGTCAAGCCTGTCTTTTGTAAGAACTTCCCCCCCGGTGCTTGGTGCCCTAGACACTAAAAACATTTACCTGTCCACTCAGTCATTGATTCAACAAGTATTTACTGAGCACCTAATATGTGCAAGGTTCTGCTCACGACACTAAGAACAGAGCATCAAGCAACATGGCCAGGGTCCCTGTCCTCAGGGAGCTTACATTTAATGAAGGAGACCTGTTATGAACACGTAACTATGCCCTAGGGGCAGTGAATACAGTGAACAACGAGGAGGGTGGGGATGGAGAGGGGTAGTTGGGGGTGAGAAGGTATCGGAGGACAGGATGAAAGGATAGGTGAGCCTTGTGACTATCAGACAGCAAAGCATTGCACACAGGGCAATAACCTGGAGGCAGGTGAGAAGTTGGCAAGTGCCTGTGCTCGTCAGATGCAGAATGCAGGTGGTGTGGTTTCCCTCCCTACGTGGAGGGAGCTCTGCTCACCCTGTACCCGGGAGGCCTCTTCCCCCAGTGCCATGCGCACAGATGTATCCCCAGAGAGGTCATCACTTTCAGCTTGTCTCCAGCCCTGTGCTGAGAAAAAGTGTCTTCTCTGCCTCTTCCCTCAGCATTTCTGTGCATGCAGCAGGGGCTGGTCAGGATCCTGCCTACCCTTTTCCTCTGGCCTCTACCTGTGAGCACCTGGAATCTGGGCTGAAAATCAGAGAAAATCAATCATCTGTGTAATCAATCATAGAGTCAAGTTGGTAAGGAGAACTCAGGCCCCTTTCACTGGATTGGTTCCAGAGCATTCTATAAGCAAAGGAAAAACAAAACCCTACAGTCTCCTGGAGCCATTTGAAGCCATTAAATGCTGACTGAAAGGGAATGGGGGGTTGTCACTGAGCTGTTAGCTCAGCTGGCTCAGAGGAGCGGAGATTCCCACCACACACGGGACGTTTCCTGTCTCTCCTCTTCTCCAGTGGCACTCACTTCAGCACTGTCCCCCGGTACCTCCTGGCACCCAGCAGCCTGGCTGGGGCCTCAGAGAGTGTGGGCAAAGCAAGCAGGGACAATTATGAGGGGAAGGATGAACACGCGTGGAGGGGCTGCCCTGTGCCTGCCACTGCCTGGGGACCTGACACACTGTCCTGCTGAACTTTCACAAACCCCAGACCTGGGTGATAACCACAATGTGGGTAAGAAAGTGGAAGTTCAGCTGTTTATGTGTCAAAAACATGCAGGCCTCACAGCAGAGTGTCTGTACTTAAATGTCCATTACAAAGTCGACGCCAGCAGAAAGATGGAAGTCACTTCAGACCCACTCGCCCATGGATTCTGTGAGATACAACCACGAGAGGCGCCCAGCAGAAGGCACAATGCTGGTGGACGGGTGTTCTGTGTCAGTTCTATGCTGACCAGCGGTGGAAGTCTTAGCAGGCACCATTACCACCCACCAGCTAATATTAGCCCCAGCACACTCACGCAAATCTTAGACACAGAAGCTGCTGTCGTATCAGGCCTTCCTTAACCCTGCTTGGGTCTGGCCTAAAGCAAAGGACATTGGAAATGCATCTTACAGCCACTGGCAGTAAGCTGTTCTGCCATCCATCTCTCTCTCTCCCTTCCCTCATTTCCAAACTGTCTAACTCTGCCCAGCCATTTCTGCCTTAAAGATTTTGGAGGGCTTCTAGATGATTATACCAGGGGATACTGGAAGGTTTAAGGGAAGAAGAGAAGTAGGGGATATAACCACCCCCACACCTTCTGCCAAAAAAAAAAAAAAAAGAAAAAAAACAGAAGAGGGAGAGAGAGGCTGAGACCACTTTAGGTCTGTAAGAGAAAGAGAGAAAATAATTCCAAGGTTGCTTCATATTCCAGGCAGAAAGCAGACAGAAAAGGATAATAAATGCCAATCATCTTAGGCCTGCTGAAAAACACTTTAAGAAAAAAAGGATCAGCACTTCATTAAAAACACCCTTGCTCTCAGTTCAGCTGGGGAACAAAGATGATGAGAACTGAAGTGGAATGTTTTTGAAAAGTAAAAATAACAAAAGAAGGGCTGATGAGAAACCTTCAAACCCAAGATAGCCAAGTGAAAATTCGAACAGCGCCATTAAGAAAGTAAGCACCAGGGCCAAATTCTTTTTGGGGAGGAAGGAGATTTGCAGAAACCTCGCCATATGGCAAGGCAGTTCTGGCTACAGTCAAGGCTCACCTGCTATTACTCAGAAATGCCATCATTTATTTTGACTATTTTCCAATGTTCGAAAGGGTATACCATCTGAGGTAGCATAATATTTGAAAAGCTGCAGTTTGCGAACAGCCTGAGGGGAGTTGCAGAGAACTGCCTGGGAAAGGCAAGATTATTTTTTTCCTAAAATTTGCATCACCCCATATAACAAGGAGTGACCACCCATTTTACCCAGGAGGGTACCACAAAAATGTCTTGGCAGAGGTGAATAAAAAAGAAAAATCAATTTCAGATTCCTTGGGTGAGATTTTGCTGCATGATTAAAGAAAATAATGATTCTTACAATATACTCAGAGGCCAGTTGGCGGGAAGTGATGGCAGTTGGCATGAAATGGAAGATACATAGCAGTTTCCTGACCTGATGAAATAGAAAATGAAATATCCCAAGATTATTAGACATTTTCATCTGGTGGGCCTCTGCGTTAGTAAACATCATCACCTGGAAGGATAAATGTCCACAGAAAGATGTGCCACAGGAGCTAGGGCAGACAGAAACTCACTCATCACTGCGTGCAGTGGTCCCGCATCAGCGGGGAGCTGGGGAAGTCACCAGGCCACCAGCATGCATTTGGTTAACCCCAGGCCAGCACCCAGCAACCTTCCCTCATCCATGGAACCATTTTCACAGACAGAAGACCTCTTAGCCTCTGCACATATTTATGTGAAAATTCAGACTCCCAAAAGAAACTTCAGAGAGGGCAATACCTGTGGCTCAAAGGAGCAGGGCACAGCCCCATATGCCAGAGGTGGTGGGTTCACACCCAGCCCTGGCCAAATACTGCAAAAAAAAAAAAAAAAACTTCAGAGAAAGCCTGTTTTACTTTTGTTTTCTAGCCATCAATCACTTCTTGCTTGACTAACAAATAAAAGACAAAACTACCTATGGCCCGCACAGGTTACTGTCTTCATTCACATGACTTTACTAGTTCACAGCCATCACTAGCACAATCTTATGAATCTAGGAGATTCTTGCCTGGGCAGACAACTTGTTTCATTATAGGAAGAAAAAGAAGACACCCCAATCTCTGCATACTAGAGAAACATCCGCCTCTACTGCATTTTCATCCCTGACCCCCCAATCTACCCCACCGCCATCCATGCCCCCATTTCCAACTCTGTAGCCTCATGCTCCATTCCTGCCCCTGCCCCATCTTCATTCTTAATACCGCACCCCTACTACGCTCTGCACTTAGCCTTGCCAGCATCTCCTCCACAAAGTTTTCCATGGCCTAGGCATGAAATCCTTTCTCTGGGGAAATATTAGCATCACCAAACTGTCAATGCCATGAGGCAGCAAAATTACCTCCTCTGTTCAGTCCTATATTTACGGCACCTAGCACAATGCGTGGTACACAACAGAAACACGATAAACATTTCGTGGATAAACGTGGATGAATGAATGTTTCCATGGTATTTGGCTATACTCTGTTTTAGCACTTTTTTCTCTGAATTGTAACATCTGGTTTCTGAGCATGTCTGTCGACCCTGTTATAATAGAAGAAAATAGAAGGTAGAGACTATTTCTTAATGGATTTTTGCTGCTGAGGCCCAGCACATGCCTGGCATATTGTGGGTGCTCATAACTTGACAGGTGAATGAAAGAGTTGTTTACAGGGAAGAAAAAAAAGACTTTGTAAAATAATTTAAAGAGGTTTATTCTGAGCTGCCATGTGGCACTGAAGTCTGGGAAACACAGCCAAGAAGTCTCAAGTAGGTGATCCCAAGGTGGCTGGGTTGGGTTACACTTTGGTTTTATACATTTTAGGAGATGGGAATTATAGGTCAAATCATAAATCAATACAAGAAAGGAGTACATTGGACTGGCCTGAAAGGGTGGCACATGGTGGGATAGAGTGCTTTCAGATTGTAGGTCCATTCAAAGATTCTTTGATTTATAGTTGGTTAAAGAATAAAGCTTTGTCTAAAGGCTTGGAATGTTTTAAATTAAGATAAAGGAATTCTGTCAATAATCAGAGACCAACAACAATATACTAATCAAGTGACCTATTAAGCAAATTGGTAGCTTTGGGTGCTTTAACATGTGTCCTGAATGGCCTTAGGTCCAATTTGTAATTTAGTATTTATTTATTCTTTATTGTCACAAAGAGTTTCTTTGCTGTGTCTTTCGATCTCTATTTTAATGTAAATGCTGGTCAACTGTTGTATCTAAACTCCAGAATGCAGCGATATAACATCCATGTTGGACCTCCCTTCTCTTCTTGGGTAGGGCTACGTTTTAAGGTTTTTCTAGGGTCCCTTTAGTCCATTCAGTTGTATGAGGGGCTTTTTTAGTTTATGGACTGAATGTGGTATGCCAGTGCTGTGCTGGACACTTAAGACAGATTCTCAGGGGACAGAGGAAAGATGACCGACTGGAGCCAGCATTCCACAGAGGCTCCCATCCAGAAGGAGAGTTAAAGGACAGAAGTTTAGCAAGAAAGCCAATGGTTTGGATCTGCACCAAGAGAAAAGGTTGAAGAATGCACATCAACCCTGCTGAGGTGAGCTGCAACCCCAATGATACAAACAAAAGGTACAAAATCCATCGCCAAGCAGACATGAGTCCCCTTCCCCATGAGAATGGCTCACAGTATACACCATATGAACAAGCGAGCAGAGTTCAAATATCTTCCCATTTTATCCCATGGGAGAGCCACTCTAAAAACCAGACCTCCTTCCCCTACTAGGATGCCATGGCACTCTCCTACCAGGCATAACACTGTACAAAACTGTATACATTCTCTACCTGCAATTTTGAACTTCCAGCACTCCCCTCCACTCTCACCCTGAGGTCTGGAAGCCTGTCCCCCATGGAGTCCAGTTTCTTGGGCATTTTCTCCAGGGGTGTGGACAGGGCATGGGCTATTGCTGATCTGTGCTGATTCTGCCACGGGAGTAAGGTGAAGACAGTCAACTGAGAGGGAACAGTATAGGAGAGGTGGTGCCCTGAGGCACAGAGTAGCAGTAGTGGGAAAAATAGGGCTCACACCCCTGGGGATATTTTGAAAGGAAACTCCCAGTCTTTCTGGGCAACCAGAGGAAGCTGGGCATCTTCTCTGCAGGCAGCCACTGGCAGAACAGATCTGGGACGGAAATTCAGGCTCCATGAGTAAAGGGTATGCCTGAGGCAGTACCAGCCTGGGCAGAGTGTGGGAAATAGAATACATGTGTGCAGAGACAGCACACTCCCACGGAGGGGCTGACCCAGAGGACTGCTTTACTGAGCTTCAGATGCACCCAGCCCTTAGGGGATCATAGATCAGACAAAGATGGGGAGGCAGAGGCTGGAACTGACAGCTGAGTGTGAGCTCTGACCACGTCTGCCCAACACAGACTGCAGCAGAGATTGGGATGCGGCACAGACAGGGCTGAGTTGCAGTTTTTGTGAATTCAAACAGCATCTGATCCACAGGGGAATATAGCCGGGACAGAAACAAATTCTGCCAAGTTGTTCTGTTTTGTCAGCAACATAATCGGAGGCAAGGCGGGAAATGAGTGAACCGACCCAGCCCCCATTAAGCACCCTAAGTTGTCAGACCTTACCTCCCCCTGCCAGATAATGGAAGAGAGTGGTGCCCTGGCTGAGGAGACATAGATCTCCCAGTTAATCAGGCAGGTGCAAATCCCTGGAGCATATGCTCATTGGAGGGAACTGGGTCATAGCCTTGCGGGGGTACCCAGTGACTGGGTGTGACCGAGTTATAAGGTGGGGAAGGAGGCATCAACCTTCCCAGACTAATTTATTTGCTGGGTGGGTCCTTCTGACCTCACGGAGCACCGGAGTCATGCTTGAGCTGGTAGCAGACCCCTGCTATCTAGTTGCTGGTGATCTTTTGAACTCTCCCACCTGACCAGTGCTGACTGGGACAATTGATTTGGACCTCTTGAACTGGGCCAATCACCCAAGGACTATCCAAAGTGTTAGCCTGGGTGTGTGGTCATGGGAAGGTTTGATTTTCTTTCTCCAACTGTTGCCTATGGGGGGAGGGGGGACTTAATTGCTGGTATTGCTCCACAGCTCAGACTTCAACCCAGAGTAACTGATTCACTAGGTTAGGACAGAGACCAGCTGAATACAAGACAGAGCCACTTAGCCCCATCACAACAAGAAAGTCCCCAGTTTCTCAGGTCGTAGCACAGTACAGGCCCTTGGGAAAGCTCTAGGGTAAAAGGTACAGACACCAGTGCCAGATTTTGGGCAAAGGACTGGCCAATCAATACTCCTGGAGCCCCCAACCCAATTTCTCCCTATCTGCTCATCTAGCCAAACACTGTAAAATAATGATGGGGTGGAATCAGTGGAAAAGCTCTGGTAACATGAATAACCAGAGTAGATCAACCCCCCCAAGGAACAATTTGGCAGATTCCCACTCATAAACAGATGGCTGAGATGTCAGAAACCCAATTCAGAATTTGAATTGCAAATAAGATCAATAAAATAGAGGAAAAATTGGAATTAGAAATTCAAGGAGCATTTCAAAAGTTGTCTCAAGAATTTAAGGAATTCAAAGACAAAAATCACCAAAGATTTTGACACATTGAGACAAGAATTTGCAGCCCTCAAAGATCTGAGAAATACAGTAGAATCCCTCAGTACCAGAATGGAGCAAGAAGAAGAAAGGATTTCTGACATTGAAGACAAAGCTTTCGAACGTTCCCAAACTGTCAAAGAGGAAGAGAAATGGAGAGCAAAAATGGATCATTCTCTCAGCAAGCTCTGGGATAATTCAAAGAGAAGCAATATTCGCCTGATAGGGATCCTTGAAGGTGATGAAGTAGATTGGCAAGGCACAGAGGTTCTTCTTCATGAGATTATGAAAGAGAACATTCCAGACATGCCAAGAGATTCTGAAATTTAGATAGCAGACAGTTTCTGGACCCCAGCATGACTCAACCCAAACAAGACATCCCCCAGGCACATCATAATTAAATTCACTAAAGTTCATATGAAGGAGAAAATTCTGAAAGCATGTAAGAAAACCATAACCTACAAGGGGAAGAATATTAGAATGACTGCAGATCTTTCTGCTGAAACCTTTCAAACTAGAAGAGGGTGCTCATTGACTTTTAATATCCTAAAACAAAATAACTTTCAACCTAGGATCCTGTATCCAGCTAAACTGAGTTTCATTTATGATGGAGAAATTAAATACTTTAATGACATTCACATGTTGAAGAAATTTGCCATATCTAAACCAGCTCTCCAGGATATTCTCAGACCTATCCTTCATAATGACCAGCGCAATCCTCCACCTCAAAAGTAAACTCACTAAGAAACTTTTGATCAAATTCCAACTTCCACAGTGGCGAAAGGTTTAAAAATGTCCATTGGACTTTCAAAAAACTCAATACCACAAATTCTACCAGGCTTATCAATATTCTTAATTAATGCAAATGTCTAAAATTGTTCTCTAAAGAGGCATAGGTTGGCTGACTGGATACAAAAACTCAGGCCAGATATCTGCTGCATACAAAAATCTCATGTTACCTTAAAAGATAAATATAGACTCAGGGTCAAGGGATGGTCATCTATATTCCAGGCAAATGGAAAGCAGAAAAAATCAGGTGTTGCAATTTTATTCGTAGATACAATAGGCTTTAAACCAACAAAAGTAAGGAAGGATAAGGATGGTCACTTCATATTTGTTAAGGCCAAGATACAATAGGCTTTAAACCAACAAATGTAAGGAAGGATAAGAATGGTTGCTTCATATTTGTCTCATCAATATGATGAGATTTCCATTATTAATACTTATGTACCCAACCAGAATATGCCTCAATTTATAAGAAAAACTCTAACAGAAATGAGCAACTTCATTTCCTCCAGCTCCATAGTAGTCGGAGATTTTAACACTCCTTTGGCAGTATTGGGTAGATCCTCCAATAAGAAGCTAAGCAAAGAAATTTTAGATTTAAACTTAACCATTCAGCATTTGGATTTAACAGACATCTATAGAACATTTCATCCTAACAAAACTAAATACACATTCTTCTCATCCGCCCACGGAACATACTCCAAAATCAATCACATCTTAGGTCATAAGTCTAACCTCAGCAAATTTAAAAGAATAGAAATTATTCCTTGCATCTTCTCAGACAATCATGGAATAAAAGTGGAATGCAGTAACAACAGGAATCTGCATATTCATACGAAAACATGGAAGCTAAATAACCTTATGTTGAATGATAGCTGGGTCATAGACAAGATTAAGAAGGAAATTACTAACTTTTTGGAACAAAATGATAATAAAGACATGAATTATCAGAACTGCTGGGACACTGCAAAGGCAGTCTTAAAAGGGAAATTTACAGCACTGCAAGCCTTCCTCAAGAGAATGGAAAGACAGAAAGTTAAAAACTTAATGGGAGATCTCAGGCAACTGGAAAAGGAAGAAAATTCCAATCCCAAACCCAGCAGAAGAAAAGAAATAACCAAAATTAGAGCAGAATTAAATGAAATTGAAAACAAAAGAATTACACAACAGATCAATAAACCAAAAACTTGGTTTTTTGAAAAGGTCAATAAAATAATAAACCTTTGCCTAACCAAACCAGGAAAAAAAAGAGTAAAATCTCTAATTTCATCCATCAGAAATGGTAAAGACAAAATAACGACAGATCCTCAGAAATTCAAAAATTCCTTAATGAATGTTACAAGAAAGTTTATTCTCAGAAGTAGGAAAATCTGAAGGAAATTGACCAATACTTGGAAGCATGCCACCTTCCAAGAATTATCCAGATTGAAGTGGAAATGTTGAACAGGCCTATATCAAGTTCTGAAATAGCATCAACAATACAAAATCTCCCTAAAAAGAAAAGCCCAGGACCAGATGGCTTCACGTCAGAATTCTACCAAACGTTTTAAGAGGAACTAGTACCTATCTTACTAAACCTCTTCCAAAATATAGAAAAAGAAGGAAGACTACCCAACACATTCTATTTGTGGCTTTCAAAAGAAGCCACAAAATTCTGTCTCTGATTTCCACAAGTAGGTATAATCCAGATTCCAGCAAATGGATGAGTTTAGAAGCCTAATTAGATCTCAGTCTTAGATAGGAATCTCATAATACCATGGACTGGCAATTGACAGAATTCAGCCAGCCATCTGTTGGTGAGACTCAGAAACCGTTCAATAGTTTGGGCAATTCTGACTTGGAGTCAGAACAAGAATACAAATGGAGGCCCACATAAATATTTTAAAATTACAAATCAAGCTAATGAATCATTCAATGAAATGAATGTTCTGTCCTTCCCTAACAAATACACCTTTGTAATGACAAAATTAAAAACTATGTTTAAAGTTTTTATATGACTGAAAGTCACAAAATACCAAAGATAAACAAATTTACCAATTATTGCCCATGTCCTGGTGGTCTCTTAATATTGATGCTCCTTAACTTATGATGGGGTTATATCCCAATAAACTCAGTGTAAATTGAAAAAACAGTTAAGCTGAAAATGCATTTAATATACCTGTCCTACCTGACATCATAGCTTAGCCTAGCCTACCTTAAATGTACTCAGAGCACATTAGCCTATAGTTGGCAAAATCATCTCATACAAAGCCTATTTTATAATAAAGTGCTGAATATCTCATGTAATTTACTGATTACTATGCTAAAAATGAAAGCAGACTGTTTGTATGGGTACTCCAAGTGTAGTTTCTAGTGAATGGATATTGTTTTTGTGTCCTCGTAAGTTCAAAAAGTCCTAAGTGTAACCATTGTAAGTCAGGGACTGTCTGTACTCCAGCAATGCTGGAATGTGAAATTAGTAAGAGCATGAATAATTCCTAAGTTATTGTATATTCAAGAGAACCTCTATAGCTGGCCACCACCATAACTGACCACCTCCTTATGTTGAACTAATTTTCACAGACCAAAGATGCCCTTCAGTCCAGTAAGCCAAGTTCCCTAGATTGACCACCTCCATATGTTGACCAGTTTGTTACAGTCCCATTTGTGGTCAACTTACAGAGGTTCTACTGTATTTGTTTCACAAAATTTATTTTTCTTGCTTTCATTTCAGCAAAATTACTGATAATTTTATTAAAATCAGGAGTTTTAATATTATACTTATTCTAAAATAAAATGTGATTGTATTCAGTGTATAAAAAATTTGAATATATTTTCATCAAAATTTAAATTACAGTAAATTTAAAAACAATGTTCAATGAAAATTAAAAGCGAAAATACTAATTATATTGACTATACTTTAAAAACTTAAGTCACAGGTATTTAAATAAGGATGATTTTTATTTATTTATTTATTTATTTATTTATTTATTTATTTATTTTAGAGATGGGGGTCTCACTATGTTGCCCAGGCTGGTCTTGAACTTTAGGTTTGAAGAGATCCTCTCACCTCAGCCTCCCCAGTAGCTGGAAATATAGGCATGAGTCACCTCACCCAACTTTACTTTTTTTTTTTGTAGAGACAGAGTCTCACTTTATCACCCTCGGTAGAGTGCCGTGGCGTCACACAGCTCACAGCAACCTCCAAGTCCTGGGCTTAGGCGATTCTCTTGTCTCAGCCTCCTGAGTAGCTGGGACTACTCCCCCACAACGCCCGGCTACCTTTTTGTTGCAGTTTTGGCCAGGGCCAGGTTTGAACCCGCCATTCTCGGCATATGGGGCTGGCGCCCTACTCACTGAGCCATAGGTGCCGCCCCAACTTTACTTTTTAATTTAAATTAAATCTTATTAAATATTTTTTAAAAATAAGACTGTTCTTCACTATAGCAGTCTATGCCCCTCTAGTTGCCAACACAAATAATTAATATTGTCTAAATATACAGAATTTAGAGTAATACGAAATTTTCAATATTGACAAATGTTCCCTAGTTGCCCCATACAGTGCTGGGAATCTGTGAATACCTCTGGAACCACAGAGCAACGAAAAGAGAAGAAAGACAATGGGCCCTTAGCAGTGCTGTGAAACAACACGTCACACACGAGGACCTACTGCACCGTGAGAGGAAGAACCGGACAAGATAACTACTGTGGCTTTCCCTTTTACCTGAACTCTTCTGCTGCTCAGATGCCCCCTGCCGTCCAAAACTGTGTCTGACACTGCCTTTCACAGGGGCAAGAGTGAAAAGCCGTCCTGCTATTGGACCCAGGCACCTTCTGTTTCAAGGACACAGAACCAGAGCTGTGGGGAAGCATTTCCGTGAGGTCTGAGCAGTGTCAGCTGCAGTCGGGACAGCAGAGTCTCTGTGTGCTCTTTACTCTGTGTGTGTGTGTGGGGGGGGGCTGTGAGAGAGAGAGACAGACAGACAGACAGAGATGTGCAGGGCCTCCTAAAGCACAGGCCTGAGGCTGGAGCCCTCATGCCCAGAAATAAGGACCCACACCACTCAGACAGGGAGCAAGTGTAAAATGGGTCTGAAATCTGCGGGTCCCATGGATCATAGTAACTGTCACGTGCTTTGAAGAGAGCCACCAATTGCTGCTCTGAGCATAATTTTAGTGTTTCAAGATTCGTATTTTTCTATTTCTTGGACCCAACTACTTGCCTGCTTTCCAAAGGAACAATTGTGCCACCCGTTCCAAAAGGACAGGAAAAAAGTGGTTCAGTGGGTCTTACTGAGTGAAGGTAAAATTGGATCTTTTTTTATGAGATTTTCAAGAGCAATTATGACTATCCAGGCTTTTCACCTTCATCTTGACTTTAGAACCTTGTCCCCAAATAAGAGATAACTCCTCTACCACAAAGGAGGAACACTCTGGGAGTACACATGATGATGATGGGACCTGAAACCAAACAATCTCAAGAAGCAGGAAACAGCCATGGCTGGGGCCAGAGCTCATGGTAAGATGCTCCCCTCTGCCGAACAGGCTTCCTTCCAGAGCCAGACCTTGGCAGGCCTGAGTCTTAGGTCAGTGAGACAGGCATTTTCCTTTCAGATGGTTACTGACAATCCCCCCTCAGTCCTAGCCACATTGAAATTTAAGTTAGTTGGCTCGGCGTCTGTGGCTCAACGGGCCAAGGCACCAGCCACGTATACCTGAGTTGGCGGGTTCGAATCCAGCCCGGGCCCGCCAAACAACAATGACAGCTGCAACCAAAAAATGGCCGGGCGTTGTGGCGGGCGCCTGTAGTCCCAGCTACTTGGGAGGCAGAGGCAGGAGACTCGCTTGAGCCCAGGAATTAGAGGTTGCTGTGAGCTGTGATGCCATAGCACTCTACCCAGGGTGACAGCTTGAGGCTCTGTCTCAAAAAAAATAAATAAATAAATAAATAAATAAATAAAATCATAAATCCAGAACAATGAAATCATTAACACAATAAATTTATAAATGGAATCCTTCACGAAAGTGAAAAAAAAAAATTGGCAACTTAAATGACAGTACTGAATCTCTCCCTCCAGGCTAAAATCTCCAAAAGAGAGAAAAGCAAATCATGAACACAATGATCTAAAATAAAGACAAACAAGTCATTCCAGTATTCACAGCTGTGCCAATGATTGCTTCTCTACTTAAGAGAAACTATCTCCCTGAGAGTCCTGGAAGGAGCAGTCTTATCTCGCAAGGACCTACTTTTACTCCTAGCCCTCCTGGAAGCACAGGTAACTAAACTACGAATAGCACCCAACCCAGCTGTACCTACTTATTGTCTCCAGGCATTAGAAATTGATACACCAAGGAGCTTGATGGTGGCAGATTCTGAGAACTGAAAAAAGTCATACAGAGCAAAGGCAAGAACTGCCTTCACTGTAAACTGAAGCTCAAAGAAAGGACATAAGAAAGGGTACAGGCTCGGCGCCTGTGGCTCAACGGGCTAAGGCGCCAGCCACATACACCTGAGCTGGCGGGTTCGAATCCAGCCTGGGCCAGCCAAACAACAATGACGGCTGCAACCAAAAAATGGCCGGGCGTTGTGGCGGGCGCCTGTAGTCCCAGCTACTTGGGAGGCAGAGGCAAGAGACTCGCTTGAGCCCAGGAATTGGAGGTTGCTGTGAGCTGTGATGTCATAGCACTCTACCCACGGTGAAAGCTTGAGGCTATGTCTCAAAAAAAAAAAGGACAAAAACTATGCAAAAGAGGTTCCCCAGAACAAAAAAAATTTTTTTCCTTGAGATAGAGTCTTTGTCGCCCTTGGTAGAGTGCCATGGTGTCACAGCTCACAGCAACCTCAAACTCTTGGGCTTAAGCAATTCTCTTGCCTCAGCTTCCCAAGTAGCTGGGATTATAAGTGCCACAACATCCAGCTATTTTTTGTTGTGGTGGTTGTTGCAGTTGTCATTGTTTAGAAGGCCCAGGCCGGATTCGAACCTGCCAGCCTCGTTGTATGTGGCTGATGCCCTAAGCACTGAGCTACGGGCGCCAAGACCCAAGAACAAAAATTAAGACACAAAGAAATCAAAGACACCTTAAAAGTGTCATTCCTAATCAGAGGATCCCAGATGAATTATCAGGAATTCCTTCTGAAACTAGATATAAATGATCTAGACCCTGGAGGTTGTCTGTATTTTTCTTAAAATACTCAAAGTCATTCACTTACCTTAAAGAAAGTTAAGGTAAGTTAACTGCTTCAGAATGCCAAAGTCTTTAAGTGAAGGAGATACAAGAGTAATACTTTTCTGTTCCAGAATGCCTGGAACAAATTAAGTCCAAACAGATTGCAGTTGACTAAAGTTAATGAATGTTAGTCAGTGAAAGAGTGTCGTTTTCCTGAGCTTACTGAAATCTTTAGTTTTTATTCACATAAAGAAATGAAGATCTTTTCTTTGGGCAAGATAGAGAGAATCACTATGAACAACAGCTTAGAACATTAAGAACTCTGAGAAATGGCTCTTGTTACTAAAAGGAAGGAATGTGACATGTCAAAGAAGTTGGAATGGATTCAGTGGGATAAGAAGCTGTTAGTTCTTGTAGCTAATTTTATATGCTCCTCAGACTCACTAGCTTTCCATTTAATATTCTCTATTTAGCTTTGGTGAAGGGTAGCATGCCTGAATCCAGCAGAGTGAAATAGCTGATGATTATAATTTCATTGTACGAAATCCTCTTGACAAAAATCCTTCTCACACAGAGAATTACATAAATGTAATCACAGCCATGTCTCCAATCTAAAATCAGGTGGGATATTCCTCAAAAGAAGATTGTAACAAAATTAAATGCCATTACAATGCTTCAGGGTCTCATATAGAAGTATCAATTCTGACCATTTATTTTTGGCATATAAAGTTCAGAAATCTATCAATCTTCTATGAATGAAGCAAATTCTCTAGCAAGCTATCCAGGTTATCCAACCTTTTGGTTTCTCTGTGCCACACTGGCAGAAGAGGAGTTATCTTTGGCCACACACTAAATATACAAACACTAACAAAGGCTAATGAACAACAACAAAATACTTTTCATGAATAACATGAAAATTTTGAAGCACCATAGTTAAGCAAAAAAAGTCCTTACATAATTTGCATGGGGCTGTGTTGGACCTCCTACCAGTCTCAGTTTCAAACTAAAAAAATATATACTCAAACTAAAAAAACTCCATACCAAATCTTAGTTTGGGGTCAAACCTCCACTCACTGAGTTTAAACAAAAAAATTTTAATAGACGTTCTTGTGACAAGAGTCATAAACCCTTGTTACCAAAAAACCACAAGTACTCCTAACACTCATGGCAATCCCTTCTTTACATCACATACAAAAATCAATTCAAAATGGATCAAAGACCTTCCACTTTTTCCAATCTCCTGTTATCATTATTAAGTGTCATAAACAATGCTATCATTACATTGTTTGTAGAAAATAAAAATACAGGAAAATCTTCAGACAGAAGATTAGGCAAAGCCCCCCTTAAATATGATACCAAAAGCACATGAAATGAAAGACAAATTACACTTCATCAATATTAAAAACTTTTGTGGGTTCGGCGCCTGTGGCTCAACGGGCTAAGGCGCCAGCCATGTACACCTCAGCTGGCGGGTTCAAATCCAGCCTGGGCCCGCCAAACAACAATGACGGCTGCAACCAAAAAATGGCTGGGCGTTGTGGCGGGCGCCTGTAGTCCCAGCTACTTGGGAGGCGGAGGCAGGAGACTCACTTGAGCCAGGAGTTGGAGGTTGCTGTGAGCTATGATGCCACAGCA
>CAUYRH010034489.1:0-11219 GCA_963574655.1 Perodicticus potto
GCCCTCTATAGCAGAATTTTTCTCCTTGAGACACGAATTCTTCCAACCTTCTGTGTTAATTAATTCAGAATGCTCTTTCTCCAGCTTAGTCCCTGCATGGCTCTGCTAGACAAAATTCCTAACACTTTCCTGCTAACACTTCACACTGCTGCCTGATCATTTCGAGAGTAATAACCTATCCCAAGTCCAACTCCCAAGTCTGGTATCCCAGGCCCTATTTAACTTGACCTTAACAAAGGACCCTGCCTTTTATCTTTACTGCCTCCCTACAAACATCTTTTCAGTGAATCTCCTTTATCTCCTTCTGGGCGCTTTGTAATCAAAGGGAGGTTTCCAGCCAGACAGAAGCATCAGTACCACCTGGGAACTGCTGCCCTGCAGAATCTCAGGAGTCCCCCCATGGGGGTGGCCAGAAAATCTGTGCTGGTCAGGTCGTTTCTGCCTGTGTTAGTCGGAGAAGCCCTGCTCGGGGCACCCTGGCCGCATTCTTGCCTGTCTGCCTTTGCCTTCACTGTTCCTCCCCTGGGAATATCGTCCCTTCTTTCTTTCATTTAAGTTCATTCATCTTTTGGGGGCTGGCCAGTTGCATTCTCACTTTCTTCCTTAAACCTTGTCATGATTCATCTTAAGATGGAGTCTTAGTTTGGAGTTAGTTTTTAAAGATAGGTCATTAAGCAAAAAATTACTTACCGTCAAAAGTACCCTTAGCAATGTCAGTGGCCTATCAAATGCAGCATAGATGTCGGAACACTTAGCTATGTCTGTGGTTGAATACAAGATACACTTGTATTTAGGGATTATAATGTATGCAGGTTATATTCTCACTTCCTAGTGTTTATAGCTGAATTTGTATAAGTTAAATACACGTAAGAAATAACTCCTCTGAAGTCAGGACTGGTGTGTTCCCACTTACATTTTATTTATTTATTTATTGAATCATAGTTGTGTACATTAATGCAATTCTGGGTTACAATGTGCTGGTTTTATATACAATTTGAAATATTTTCATCAAACTACTTAACATAGCCTTCACTGCATTTTCTTAGTTATTGTGTTAAGACATTTATATTCTACATTTAGTAAATTTCACACATACCCTTGTAAGATGCACCGTAGGTGTGGTCCCAGTAATTACGCTCCCTCCACCCATCCTTCCCCCTCCCCTCCCTTTCCCTTTTCCCCATATCCCACTTACATTTTTATTGTCATGTTGAGTTGGACCTGTTCAGAGCAAATGCGAAATATTGGGACTATTTCAAAATATAGGCAATCCCTGAGTTATGAACATATGACTTACGTACAACTTGAACTTATGAATGGAGGCTATGACAGGTAATAGGTAAGTGGACTTGTTCCGACGTCTATACAAATTCAACAAGAACAAACCTACAGAACCTATCTTGTTTGTAACCCCAGGACTGTCCGTATGTATTTTGGATTCTTTTGAATTAATTGTGAATTGTTCTCTTTTCATTAAAGAAAGAATCCCAAACACTTAATGCATTTTTAAAAAATAGAAAAAGAAGAAAAACATTTTCTGACTTACCATAAAGGTTATTTGGAATGAAAAATTATCTATATATAACAAGAAAATAAAATAAGAAAAAGAAGGAAAAGAAAAGAAAGCAGAAGGAAGTTCAGTAGGTTGATGTTGCCTGTTGTGGACTGAAGTGTTTTCCCTGGCCAAATTCGTATGTTGAAGTCCTAACCCCCAATGTGACTGTATTTGGAAACAGGGCTGTCAAGGAAGTAATTAGATTAAATGAGACCCTGAAAGAGAGGCCTTCATCTAATAGGACTCCTGTCCTGACATAGGAAGAAAGAGAGACACTGGAGCTCCCTAACTGTTTCCACAAGTGTGCAAAGGGACAGGCCCCCTGAGACTCGGCAAGAAGATGGCCGTCTGTAAGGTGGGGGAGGGACGTCTTCAGAAACCAGCCCTGCTGCCACTTTGATCTTGAACTTGCGGCTTCTGGAACTGTGTGAAAATAAATGTCTGTTGTATTTATACAACAGTCTATATTAGTTAGTCATGGCAGCCCTCGCTGCCTAATACACTGCTTAACCAAGATCACTGCCTAAGAACAGGGTAGATTGATGTTTTAACTTGAGGTTTCACTATTTTGGCCATTACAAAGGAAGAATTACAGCAATATAATTCATCATTGGTCTGTCCATCTCAGCAACGGCTTCCTACTTGTTGACACTCATGAGAAGAACAGAGTGAAATTGCATGCTAAATTCTTGTAACTATTTATTCTAACCCAAAGCTCCAGTGTCCAAATATTTCCCAAAGCATGTAGAGTTTTCAAATGGATTAATTAAACTAAATCTTGAAAAAGGGTGAGACTGGAGCTGAAGTTCGTACTTTGCTAAGGTAATGATGTTATTGCAGAAGAAGCATGGTGGGAATCTTAAGTAGTTGGAGTTTTATTTCTGTAGCTCATAAAACATTCTTCCAGTGGATCAGAGCAGAGAAGTGGGGGAATATCTCTTCCTCTGATATAGGCTTCTCAACGAGGTGGTAAGCTCAAAGCTTACCTTCTCTTCTCTCTTCTTACGACAGTAAGAAGTAAAATTCACAGTGCTAAAATTGAAATGCAAGGCTGGATAATTAAGTTTGTAAACTTATCCTAGAAAAAGTGCAACATACCTCATTGCTGGATACTACTACAGCCAGCTTCGACGTACTCCCCTTGGCCATCTGGTATCTATAGTGATATTCAGCAGCGAGCACTTTTTCCTGGACAAGTTCACAGACTTAATTGTTAGACCTTGTACAATGACAGCTGACAGATGACAGCCTTGTACCTTGACAGATGACATTCCAGAAAAAAAGTTTCAAAATTGCTTTGAGGGGTGAACTAGGCGCTGGCCTTGGTGCATAGCTTCCTGAGGGGAGTCCTTGGAAGGTGACTGTGTACCGTGATAATCTGCAGCGAGGTGTGTACCACTTTCTCTGGGATGAGCTTGTGAACTTAATTGTCCAACTGTCTAAGAGAAGTGGAAAATGTAGAAACTAAATTTCTCTTTCTCTAGTGAGGAATCACATCCAACATTCAGGATTAAGGAAGAGAACTGGTTGTCTAAGGAACTTGATGTGGGCTTATGTTTGGTGTATGTACTTCTAACTGTTCTGTATTTCTGATACTTTACATCTAACATCTATGCCTCTCAAAAGGCTTCACAAATTCTTTGTTATTATTATTTCAGGTAGGATTGGGATGCAGCGGGGCATTCACGGAACTGAGGGTCTTGGATTCAGTCTCTGTAAGTTCTACATTTTTGTTTTTCTTTGTTGGTTTGAAATGTGTCCAGGTAGACATATTGCTGGGAAAAATCATTTAAAGCAAATAAATGAATATACTTGTTAAGTATAAATTTCACCATGTAACATTTTACCACCCCCAGCTTCTTGCCTTGAGAATATTAAGAATTTAATTGTTTCACACGATTGTAAGAGGGACTTTGCCCAACAAATGCAATCAGTGTAACATGGTTTCTTGTACCCTCAATAAATCCCCAACAATAAAAAAAACAAAAAAAAAATTTAATTGTTTCAAAAGTACCAGTCTTTTCGGGATCACATGACTGTGTGGACTGAGCCTTGGAAAATTAGGAGATTTGGGTTTTAATTCCATTCCACTTATAATTTTATGTGTCAAATTGGCTGGGCCATGGTGCCCTGATGTGTGGTTAAACATTATTCTGGATATTTGTGTGAGGGTGTTTTGGAATGAGATTAACATTTAAATCAGTGGGCTTTATGTAAAGAAGACCCACCTCCTTTATTGAGTGCAGGTGACCTTATGCTATTGGTTGAAGGCCTGACCAGCACACAAGACTGACCTTCCCTGAGCAAGAGGGAATTCTGGCCGTGGGCAGCCTTTGGACTCAAACTACAGCTTTGGCTCTTTCTTGGGTCTTCAGCTTGATGGCCTTTGAACTTGAACTATAGCATCAGTTCTCCTTAGGTCTCCAGCCTGCCGCCCCACCCTGCAGATTTTGGACTTGCCAACCTTCCATAATGACACAAACTGATTCCTTAAAATAAATCTTTTTCTAGATATATAAACAGGGTCTTGGGGTTGTTTCTCTGCAGAACCCCGACTCCTACATGATGGAATCCTGCTCCCATCCTTCCGGGAGGCTTCAGAGTGTGATCTGTGCAGGGAGAAGGCAGAACTGCATAGACTCTCAGGCCTGGAGACTAAAAATGCATGATGCAAAAACTTGCTAGTGGTGAAATGTACAATTTGTTAATAGGCCATAAACTTTATTTTTAAAAAATTTGGATATATAATGAACAGCCTTCAGAAATGATATATCTAGTTTTAAAAAATTTGAGCTATAACCTGTTTACAAATTTTTCTATTGAAGTGAAATATATGTGTATAATTTATTATCTTTACCATTGACATGTATGCTTTGTACAAAGAGCAATGAAAGTGAATTCCAGAGTACGAGATAAACACGTGGAAACACTTTCTAACTTCTTGACTTTTTGCTGAAGATTTAGAGGAATTGGGTCCATCTTTCTATGGTGACATACATGTGTCTAAGCACTGTCCCCAAACACAAGACGCGGGTTCTGTTGCTGAGTCTGTCCTCTCTGGGAACAGTCCTGCTTTCCCACCTCCCCCCTGACACCCTGTGAACATTCTCCTCCCTGCTATGAGCACTGGCATCTTTCAGGTGCAGGCTTACACCTGAGCCAGGTGCCGAGGCAGGTGGAAGGTAAGTTGACTCGGACACGAGCTGGCATCCAGAGATGACAGACTGGTCCTCAGCCATTCTATAACCACTGCTATTTGTCTATTAGTGTGTGATTTTTGTTTAACTCTTCATCTTTTTTCCCAGGCAGCAAAACTAACACAGATTCATTGCACAAACAGCACTAAAAATAAAATAAGTATCCACTGCAACACCTAGAGATAATTACTATTCACTTTCTTTGTTGCCCTCTCTTTTGAGGGTCTTACTCTCATGGACTTGGAAGAAAGAGGATTTCTTCATTTCCAGTCATGGGCCAGGTGGAGTCACCAGGTATGGGTGTACAGGCTGGATACTGCACAATCTGTGAGGCAATCCATCCTTTCACCATTGACTCTTTTAAGTCTTTAGTGGCTCTGCCACCAGCTTGTATCCAGCTCAGTGGGTTTTCCTAACTGTGGCTCACGGTTAATGGAGGGGACCTTAGATTTTAGGCCTGAACAAGTCACACAGTTGGGACTAGACATCCTTGTACTTAATCATCCCCCAGCCATCCTGAGCGAGGGCGTATTTTTCACAGGCTGCTTCTTCCTTCAGCCCAAACTTCTCTTCCTGCTCCTGAGACCTGCTCTTATCCTTAGGCTACTTCACCTCAGCCAGGTCTCTCCACTCTCTATAGGAGAAAGTTCTAAAATTCTGGTTACTTGTTATCCAGAACGTTTTAATTCTTCCCTTTTCTTCCACTCTATCACCCTGGGTAGAGTGCTGTGGCATCATAACTCACAGCAACCTCAAACCCTTGGGCTAAAGCAATTCTCCTGCCTCAGCCTCCTGAGTAACTGGACTACAGTGGGACTCCAGGTACCCACCACAATGCCCAGCTAGTTTTTCTGTTTTAGTGGAGATGGAGTCTCGCGCTTGCTCAGGCTGGTCTTGAACTCTTAAGCTCAGGCAATCCGCCCACCTCAGCCTCCCAGAGTGCTGGGATTACAGGTGTGAGCCACCGTGCCCAGCTTTTAATTCTCTTAATCCTATCTTTTCAGACCACGTCCAGGGTACCTTACTTTTCACTTCCAAAGAAAGGCCCAGAAGGGTGTTCTCGTAAAAGACCAGTTCTCTTCCTAGCAGACTCCCAGCCTTCCTTCATATGTGTATGGGCATTTGGGATGAAGAGACGGCGACGCTCTTCACTTTCTTCATTGATTTCCCCCTTTTCTCTGGGGTTTGCATTATCCCTGATGGCAGGAAGATCACAAACTTGGCCTGAAACCCAGTTTTGGAGATAAGTGAATACGTTTGTATTGAGCTTGAAATTCCTTACTGAGGCTTTCTCGCTTCTCAAATAGTTGCCTCTCCTTCTTCATGATATGGCATCTAAATCTTCACAGTGCTGGGAGGATCTGTGGGCTCACCGCAGTGCTCTCCTTGGGAGCTCATGGCTCCTTCAAAGTTGTCCATTGTCTTTCCTGGCGCGGGTTAGCTGTGAGGTCTGAGCTGACGCCACTCAGGTGTGGGCCTGGTCGGGTCTGGTGGTCTCCGAGTAGACGGCTGGTCCAACCTCTCTCTCCCCATTCCCTCCGGAAGGATGAGGGGCTGCAGGGGGCGCTGTGGTCTGACATGATCCTGCTGGTTTTACCTCTCCTGTTTGAGACGTGGCTATTCTTATGTAAGTTAGAATTATATTAGAAATAGAGTTTTATATTATCCATTTCTTTCTGACTTAGCATAGACGTTTTTTTCAAAATATAAAAAAAGGCACTGTACACTGCTGGAGTACAGTGGCCTTATCATAGCTCACTGCAACTTCAAACTCCTGCCTTAGCCTCCTGAGTAGGTGGGACTACAGATTCCACCACAATGCCCAGCTAATTTTTCTGTTTTTGGTAGAGACAGGGTCTTGCTCTTGCTCAGGCTGGTCTTGAAATCCTGGCCTCAAGCGAACCTCTTGATTTGGCCTCCCACAGTGCTAGGATTATGGGCATGAGCTTACTGTGCCCAGCCCCAAACTCATTTCTTTTTTAAAATTTTATTTACTTATTTATTTATTTTTCCAAATACATTTCTTAATGGCTCATGAAGCCTGCATATCTTTGGGTGTTGAATGTATCTCTAATGTGTTGATTCAGAAGTCTTTCTTGAGTTGCTCTTAGGTGCCAAAGTTTTGTTTTTGTGCTGGGGATCCAGTGGTGAATAGGTCAGACATGTGTCTACATTCAAATTTGCATGCCAATCAGAAGACTGGTAACAGACATGCTAAATTTGAAGTGTTCTTGTTGCAAAAAAATAATAAGTTTGTGAAATAATACATATGCAGATTAGCTTGATTTAGCCATTCCACAATGTACACAAATTTCAAAATATCACATTGGACACCATAGATATATTCAAATTTTATTTGTTAATTAACAAGATAATAGGCATCCTGGGAAAGTACAATGAACTCAGCTCATGGTAAGTGCTATGGGGACCATAGTGGGTGACTACATGGGCTGGGCTGGTTTCAAACAGGGCCAGTAAGAGCTCTTCCTTGGACTGAGAGAAAGGTCCTGGCAAGTCTCTTTGCAATCAGGGGTTGTAAAATGTAAAATTCAAGATCTGATGGTGGTTTTCTACTATAGGAAGAAGTAAGTGGTGAGGGAGAATAAAGTCACCACTCAGATGAAAGTGGTGGTGAAGAGGGAGAGTCTTGGAGGCGTTTGGGTCCATCTTCATGCCTGTCATTCCCAGTTGTTTGTTCAGCCTGTGCTGGAATCCTATGAGCCAATAAGTTATATTTCTACTTTAAGCTAGTTTGATTTGAGCTCTATCATGAAGGTAGAGTCCTGACTGATACTGAAAGGATGCTCAGTAGAGAGTAGTTACCACAGTAGCCACACCCAGACCCCTTGTAGGCTCTTCTACCACATCAGCTCCCTGTCGACCTCCTGTGTGATAAAGACAACTTATCTTCATCTCCCTGACTGTTTCTACCTTTCCACTCATTATTATCCATCCGAATAGATCACCCATATGTAGAGAAACGAGTGTTTCCTCCTTTCCTGCATAAGGCTTACTTCTCTCTGTTTTTTGGCCCCATATTGGTTGACCTCTTCCTAAAGTGATCACCCCCATGCGTGAGTGTTCAGTCCATGCAGGTGGGGTCATATACCCAACCACAGGGGTGTCATCTGGTCCCATGGCAGGAACCACACAATAGCCTGGCATCTTTCTCCCCAGATCTGGATTATTCAGTGTGAATGATGCCATATGTGAGATATCCATGTTGAAGCTCACGGAGGTCCACGGGATTCCAGGGCCATGGTGTGGGGACACCATCCTGTGTCCTTGTGTCTTCACCGTGCTATTATTCCTTGCATAAATTGTTTCTGATGTGATGGGAAGACAAGAGGCAGAGCCCACCTCTGATTTTAATGCAGTGTGAAAGGAAGAGGTAATGGTAGCAGGTGGTGGGTGGATCCATAAACTGAAGTAGTGAATGGAAACAGAGCTTGGAGGCAAAGGTGGCTGAGAGCCCACAGGAATCCTGGTAGACACTGGAGTTCTTCTAAGCATGAAATGGGATCTGGGGCCATAGAATCTAGATCTTAAGACGTCTGAAAACTCCAATTCTATCCTGATTGCATATATTACATATATGATAGACCGAGTTACTTTTTGAAAGGCACTCTTTTCTCCTGGTACTATCACTTACATTCAGGCCTAGAGACTTTAATCAGACAATAATCTGAATTATGGTCCATCTCCTCATTTACTCAAAATTATTATGTCTCTTCTTCTCGGTTAACTAAAGAATAACAGTCCATCCAGGATTAAACCACAATCAGCAACAGTGTAGTTAGAATCGAATTGTGTTAATGGGTTTCTTTTTCTGTATTAGTTCTTTAGCTTTCACAAAACTGCCCCCACAAGGGAATGCTGCCTGGAAGCGTCATGTCTGCAGAGGGGACATGCAGATTAGTAGGCCTGCTTGTGGCTGGCGGCCAGCCTGTCCTCTAGTCTCTGGAAGTTCCCTGCAGTTCTGACTTGAAGAGTGGGCTTCATGGCCTGAGTTTGGCGGATGGCCTGTTCCCCTAATCTGATTGGGCAGGGGTAGACCCTACTCACGGTGAGCCTATCAGATTCTGCCTCTTGAAATACTGAACAATGAACTTCAGAAATCTCTCAATCAATCTCATAGGAGGCCTTGGAAGTTCAGAGTTCTGGGCAGCCATCCTACTTCACTCAAGAGAACAAGAGAGAGCCCGTGGGCCTAGGAGAAAGACAATTGTGAGACAGTAGAGATCTTCTGGCTGGCATGTAAATTTGAATGTAGACACATTTCTGACCTATTCACCACTGTATCCTCAGCACAAAAATAATAGTTTGGCACCTAAGAGTAACTCAAGACAGACTTCTAAATCAGCACATTAGAAATGCATTCAATACTCAACGATATGCAGACTTCATTAGCCATTAAGAAATGTGTTTGGAAAAATAAATAAAATAAAATAAAATAAAAAGAAATGTGTTTGCAGCTGTGCAGTGGAGATTAGGGGAAGTGCTGGCAATCAGGCAGAGGATAATCTGGGTGGTGAGAGGGCAGCAGAGTGGAATTTTACAGAAATAAATACTTTCTTCTCAAAATGGGGGCGGCAATAAAATAAAGAATCAATGGTATGAGCAATTATGACATAAATTAAAAATGTGTCCTTTAGGGGAGGCAAGATGTGGACCAAGGACAGCGTTATAATAAAGTATTTAATAATACAAGGTAACAATGGCAACTGGCTATTTTTGAAATTAAGTACCACCTTAAAAATAAAACAAAAACCTTAAACAACGTTTCACATATAGGCCATAGACTCACAAAGTTACTTCTAGAAAGGAGTATGTAGAATAGAGGTTGTTCAGGGCCACAGAGAACAAGTGTCCACTATGCCTATGACCTGTGGGGTTCATTCAACTCCTTAGCATGGCTTTGGGGGCAGCCACCACCGGGGCGACCTCCCTGCAGCCTTCCTGCCTGCTTTCCCTTTTGGGGCACTCTGCACTCACAGCATTCTGGCATAAGTGCCGTTTCTTAAACACACCACGCATTTCTTTTTTAATTTCAGGTTAATGTGAGGTTACAAACAACCAAGTCACAATATTTGAGTTTGTTAGGTACAGTCCCTTTTGTAGTTGTGTTCTGCACCAAAAAAGGTGCGCCATATGCCCCTACGTTGTGCCCATTCAGTGGGAGCACCCCAAACTCCTCCACTCTCCCCATCTTTTTCCCCCTCCCCTCAACTTGAATTGAAATGAGTTTTTCTCCTCTGTAGGAATGAATTAGATTATTTACTGGCTTCATATTAGCATTGAAAACATGGAATATTTGTTTGTTGATTCTTGTGATACTTTACTGAGAAGAATGTGTTTCAACTCCACCCAGATTAATACAAAAGTTGTAAAGTCACCATCTTTTTTAATGGCTGAATAGTATTCCATGGTGTACATATACCACAATTTACCAATCAAAGACACGATTACCTTCACAGTAGCTTCAAAGAAAATGAAATGCCTAGGAATATACCTAACAAAGGTGAAGGGCCTTTACAAACAGAATTATGAAACTCTGAGAAAAGAAATAGCAGAAGACGTTAACAAATGGAAGAGCATACCATGCTCCTGGCTGGGAAGAAATATAAACAAATGGGACTTAATTAAACTGAAAAGTTTTTGCACAGTTAAGGACACAACAATAAAAGCAAACAGACAACCTTCAGAATGGGAAAAGATATTTGCATATTATGAATCAGACAAGGGCTTGGTAAGTAGGTTTGATAGAGAACTCAAAGTATTCAACCAAAAAAGAGCAAACAATCTCATCTATCACTGGGCAAGAGACATGACCAGAATCTTCTCTGAGGAAGATAGATGAATGGCTAACAAACATATGAACAAATGCTCATCATCCCTAATCATCAGAGAAATGCAAATCAAAACTATCCTGATATATCCCCTAACCCCAGTGAGATTAGCCCATGTCACAAAGTTCCAAAGTTTCAGATGCTGGCACAGATGCAGAGAGAGGGGAACACATTTACACTTTGTGGGACTGCAAACTAATACAGCCTCTTTGGAAAAAATTATGGAAAATCCTCAAAGAACTCAAATTAGATCTCCCATTTGACCCTGCAATCCCACTACTACACATCTACCCAGAAGAAAAATAAATTTTTTTTTATCATAAAGACATTTACACTGGATTGTTTATTGCAGCTCAATTTACAGTCACCAAGATGTGGAAACAGCCTAAATGTTCATCAACACAGGAATGGATTAATGCCATGGATTTTGTCCTGAAAGTTGGTCTTGGCAGAAATGAAGTTCAAGAATGTAGTTAGAAGACCCAACTAAAAAGGAGAATTTCAGACCAATTTCACTCATGAATATAGATGCAAAAATTCTCAACAAAATCCTAGCCAATAGATTACAGCTTATCATTAAAAAAGTCATACATCATGATCAAGTAGGTTTCATCCCAG
>CAUYRH010034490.1:0-22710 GCA_963574655.1 Perodicticus potto
TTTTTTTTTTTTTCTTCTGGATAGATGCCCAGCAATGGGATTGCAGGATCAAATGGGAGGTCTAGGTTGAGTTCTTTGAGCTTTCTCCATACTTCCTTCCAAAAAGGTTGTATTAGTTTGCAGTCCCACCAGAAGTGTAAAAGTGTTCCTTTCTCCCCACATCCACACCAGCATCTCCAATCTTGAGATTTTGTGATATAGGCCATTCTCACTGGAGTTAGATGATACCTCAGGGTGGTTTTAATTTGCATTTCTCTGATACTTAGGGATGTTGGCATGTTTTCAAGTGTTTACTGGCCATTCGTCTGTCGTCTTCAGAGAAGATTCTATTCATCTCTCTTCCCCATTGATGTATGGGATTATTGGGTTTTTTTCTATAGATTAATTGAAGTTATGTATAGATAAAGTTTTTTATTAGAAAATAAATTTGGATAATATTTCATATAGGGAAAAAATAAGAAAAATGCATAAGCAGAATCCTATTTGATTGTCTGGTGGGTGCTTACTACCAAATTTTATTAAATAAATAGGTTTTTCAATATAGAGATATAATTATGAACCATTTATCTGTTACCTGAGAATTTTCACTAAGTAGCAATTTAGTTGTAAGCTAAGTGTATTTGACTACCACTCTTTTATTTTTTGTGAATATCTCTCCTTCACATAAATACATTTTCTTTTTGACTTTCCTCCCTCACTCCATTCCTTACTTTCATATCCCTCTTACTTGTCTGATCCTCTTAGTGATGTATATACACACACATCTCACCTAACTATATCCTTTTTCTGACTCTTAGTTGGTTTTATGAATGCAAGTGCCTGATTCGCACACAGTCTATAAGTACACAGCTACTGATCACATGTTCCTCATGCAGGCAACTTTCTTCCTGATTCAACGCTAATTCCCTCCTTGATCACTATCCATACTTACTTCCAAACACTTGTTTCCAATTCCCATCTGTTACAACCTTCACCTGACAATTGTCTTAACTTTGTGCACACAGAAAGAAGTTATTACTTGAAATTTACATAATCTTTTCAAGATTGGGGCAACTTCATGATTTATGGCCACAGATCTCAACAGGCCTCAATTTTGCCAGACACTTCTACCATATTCCCTTAAAAATGTAACCCTTGCACATTTTAGGGTAATTCTGTCACATCTGTCTTCTCCAGCTTTCTACATTATCTGCAATAATCTCTTCAGCCTTCTCAACCATTACAGCCAAAGAAGTTGAAATCAGCCCTGCCACTGTGCCTTGGATGTTTTCTCCCTTCTCTCAAGGATTTCAATCCATGAATCATCTTTATCTTCTAAGCATCAAGTCTGAACTCTTTGTAGAGTCAAGACTACCTTAATATCATCCACTTACAGAAAAGCAACTCACCCTTTACCTCTAGCCTCCCATTACTCTGCTCTCCTATTTAGCTATATTACTTTTTTATCTATATGCTATATAGATCTTAACTTACCATTATCTTCTTAATTCACTCTAACTGGGCTCGAGCTCTTATCACTTAACTGGAAAGCCTGTTAATGAAAATGGCCCTGCATAAGCCCAACTTGGGAGTCAGATCTCTGTCTTCCTTTTATTAGATTTTTCAGTAACAATTAAAATAGGTGACATTTTATTCTGTCCTGAAAATCTTTTCTAAACTGCTGTGACATGACACTATTCTGGTTTCCACCTATTTCATGGACAGTCTCTGTTTAGTTTTTCTAATCTATGCTAGGCGGCTTCTGAATGTTGAAATGACATGTGATTTTTTTTTCTTTTTTTGCAGTTGTTATTGCTTGCTTCATTCTTTCCATATGTGACATTGTTTAGTTTACAGCACTAGATGTTTCTCAAATTTAAATGTTGATCCTGGACCCCATCCTTTAGAGTCAATGTCCACTGCCTCATCAGGGTCTGGGCTTGCATGAATAAACTTCCAAACCTGCCTAGTCCAAAGAGACCTCAGACACTCAAGCTCCAGAGTGTATGCTGCCCACAGCCTCTTCTCATTTTAGGAAATGGAACAACCATGCAAGATAAGGCATTAGTTATATCCTTGATTCTTCCCTCCCCTCTGGCCCCATGTGCTTGCTATCAGTAATTGCTGGTAGCTGAACTTAAAATTCACTGTTGCTATAACCATGTTTCAACGTTTTCCACTGCTGAAATTACGGACCACATTGTCATCATGCCCAGTCTGAGCTACATAAACAAGCTCCTCGTTGGTCTCCCTGTCTTCTCTCCTGACTTTATACAGCGCATGGTCCATTCTGCTGGCACTGATCTTTCTAAACTATAAATCAAATAAATTTATTTCTCTGCTCAAAAATCGTCTACGCGTGTTTCATTTCACTTTGTATAAAATACAAACTTAAGTTTCTACTTCTCTTTGCCCTTGGTTTCACTAGCATATCTTTCCATTACCCTTCTTGTTTTCTAGCACATGTTCATGTCCAAGGCCCATGCCATTGCTTTTGTTTCTGCCTGAAAGATCTTTTCCCCAGATAGTCTTGTGGCTGTTCCTATTCATCCTTTATGACAATATTCTAAATGTTACCCTCTGATCATCCTAAACAAGTAGCTGATCCACCATTTACATCTACCACATAACCACCACATTATTTGCATTATCCATAATATTATTTAATAAAGCAATTTAATTATACATCATATTTTTTGTGTGCTTACTACTCCCCCAATCTGTAAACTCTATGTAGGTGGGAACCTCTTATTTCTTCTTCAAACCTATTGTACCATTGCCTAGTACACTGGCTAGCATATAGTAAATGTTTAGTAAATTTAGTTGCTTGATTAATAAGTAAATGCATTGATTATTCCTGATATTTTTAATTAAAAATTCTGTTTTCATGTCTTCATTCAAAACCTGGTAGATATTAAAATATTAATTACCCTTCTTTGCTGGTATTTACCTAATTTTCTTTGCACTAAAGAGGGGTATAATAATTTGTTTTTGTAACTATTTTTTACATGAATGGCAAGGTTAGTGACACAAGTAGATGTTATCAAATAGTAGAGTTTCAAGAGATGGAAAAAAAAAACTGCAGTTAGATATAGAATTCAGAGCTGGAAGCCCAGAATCTGATATGGATTGAACAGTGGCTTGTTGTGTGGCATGGAGAAATAATTATTTCTTCTGAATCTATAATATAGATTTCAGTATTAGCAAGTTCCCAACCTAACAGATAGGACGTTTGAGGATTAATTAAAGAGTATCTTTAAGGTTCTCTGATTTTACTTTAAAACGTGTTATTAAAGGAGCAAAAAGTGATTTATACATTACTATAGTTAGACACGTTTTTTCCATCTCTTAACAGCTAGTTAATACCGTCAGTATTAAAGAATATTAAAAACCACCACTGGTCTACCAAGGGTAGGGGTTTAGGAGCAGTCAGGACCAGGTGCATTGAAATAAGTGAAGGCATAGTCTGTAGACAAAAACATTAATAACATTGGATAAAAGCTTACTTTTTATTATTATTTCATGCTGGCAATTCTAAACAGTGTCAGTGATAGAGTAGTATTCTCTGAAAAGCAATTTTTTTCTTGTCTAAGTTTTAAACGATTACTACAGTTAGGCAGAGATTTAATAATATAAGTATAAATTTCATGTTAGCCAATTTTTATGACTTATTATCTAATAAATATTATACTCTATAAGGAAGTTAATATGGATAATTCCCAGTTACCCAGTAGGACTCAGTTATACTTGTTCATTTCCAGAATAAGTTCATGTCAGCTCAGCATTGTGCCAGTTCCCTTGGTCACAGTTTGAATGTGCTGTGTGGTGTTTCATATTCTTGCATTTCCATGGTAGATTTGAAGCAAGGAATCACAGTACAAAAATTGTCAAGACGAAAGAAAAGAATTTGGGTTTCTTTGATTCTGCTCTCTTCTGTAGCCACTTGCAGATTTTGTATTTAAAATTCGGAAGCCACTAGAATAGAGTGTGAAGAAACTAAATCAAGAACAGTACCGTAATTTCTACAATTTATTGCCCAGTGAATTTGTATTAATCTTTACCAAAGTTGTATTTATGTTTAGGCCTTTTCTTAAGTACTTGTATATGTGTTGCTTCAGACAAAAAAGTTTTTGGAAATTAAAACATATAAAACTTTATGAGTGACAAGAGTTTGACAATTCTGGTTATCGTTCAAATCTGAATACAAGAAGTTATTGATAAATTGGCGGAAGTTAAAGCGAGACAGCTGTAATGCTATTAATAATTATTTTTAAGATACATTATCCCTGTTCAAAAATTCATTAATTTAAATAATGTCATTACTTTTTTGTACTGTCTTGTCTGTTTTTATGTGTTGTTATAATTATATGATTATTTTTAAAAATCTAGTAAGAGAAATGATCACATATTTTGCCTTTACCTTATTCCATGATTATTACTAAAAATAATTTTGTTATATAGAGAAGAGGATGTGATTCACATTTTACATTCGTTTTTCTAGGAATCTTGAAGATAACCACAAAGATACATAGTCAACATCAACCTTTCTGTGAAATTTTTCCAAATGCATACACTTATCTTGTTGATGGCTAGAGTTTTTGTGTTCAAATATATAGAAAAAAGTTGAGCTCTTGCAAATAATTATAATTAATTAACATGTTTGATTTGAACTAAAGTTAAAATAAAGACATATTTGTAAGAGTGGGGACTACTTCCATTTCCTCATTCTGCCTTATAAACTTAATGAATAATGATTCTGAACCTTCATAAATTTCTTGCACACTGTTTTTCCCTTAGATATTGCCAAAAGTATGCTATTAAAATGGCAAATGGCACATCTCTTAATGTGTTTAAATCATTTGGCTTAGTCTGAGCTGATCCTTTTTAAGTTCTGATATTTGCCATACATACATGTATGATTTCTAATATGGATAAAGCAAAAGTGATGATAAAATTATCATTTAAGAATAGAGCAATATAAATAAGGACCCTAGATACTAGAAATTATCCAAAATGAGTTGTTCTTCAAGTGTTCTTATTTACTTGTTTGACTAATACCATCTAATTTTGTAGAATATTGTAAGATTTGATTCTCCTTTTCCCATCCTACATTTGTAGGGGGGAAATACACAGCCTCCTGTCTCTTAAATGGTTGGTTTCTTTATTCCTTTTCATTGCTGGGGGATTGAGTTGGCTCTCTAATACTTGGTTTTGGCTTGTGCCTAAGTGCTGGAAGAATCTATTATGCTTTTTCCTGCTGCATAAGGAAAGAAAGAAGAAAGAAAAACTCTTTATTGCATTTACACTGTGAGTCTGCTCCACAGAAGGAGCTCGGTGAATATTTGTGGACTGGACCAATGAACAGAGCCAAGACAATGTGTTTCAAGGGCAACTGTTTTAGTTGCCTTCCTCACTATTTTCCTGAGCACTGTCGCACCTTCTCAGGGTGAATCTGAGTACACGAAGTCAAGACGCTGCTGGAAATTTACCTCTGTAATTCCACTCACTTCTTTCTCATCTCTGAGCGCCTCAGGCAAAATCGTCAGGTTCCCAGTAATGAACAGGTGGAGTACTTAAGTTCAGATAATTTGAGAAGATTTTTATGAAGAGGCTATTGACAAAGGAATCATTTTGCAATGCACATGATTTCAAACAGACTGGTTCTATTTATTTTAATAATTCCAATTCATATTTTCCATATATTTATATGTAGAAAATATATAATCAAGAATATTTAATTTGCCAAGAGATTTGGATTTCAGGAAATTGTTTAACAAAAGTTTCCTTTGAAGAAATGGAAATGATCATTTTTGAACCTCACAGGAATGGCATGACAAGTAAATGAGGTAATCTCTGTATGAAATTGCTTGGAAACGAAGTTGAAAATTTAAGGTGAAAGTGAGAATGTGGCATAATATTAGTGGTATTTCAAAGACAATGGTTCATTTTGAAAAATATTAGTTCATATACAACTCATGATATACATTGACATACATAGATACTGTAAGATTGCAAATGTTCTTTTAATAAATCTGCAAAAATGAGTCAGACATATACTTGCACTTTTTCAAGGACTATTTTCATTGTTTTGGTTGAATAATTATACCCTTTATTCTGAATTAATTTTATTTACTTGACTTGGGGATGGCACATGCAGCATACAGTCTATTTTTTTTTAATTAGACAACTGAGAATTTGAAGCATCATTTCCATAATGCATATAATTCTCCATATCAGTTGAGGTCAAACTAAATCAGTGAATCAAATTTAAGTCACGAAAAAAATACCCTGGCACTTGAGACAGAAAGCTGTATGTCACACAGATTGGCCCGTGTAATTCCAGGGAGCCTGTTCATCTGCTCAGGCATTATCACGGAGGCACCCCAGGTTGTAGTTTGTACCTCTCAGCCCAGTAAGACATTTGACTGTACAGTTCCTACAATACCGTCTAAGCAGGGGGTAGAGATTTCACTTAAAATGCAGGGAGTTGTCAATGAAAACTCAAAGGGTGGCCAGATACCAACAGTGGATTAGGGCAAAGCTGAAGTGTTCTTGGAAATAAAATCCATTTCTGAGGTGCAGTGTCATATTTTGATCTTATTCCCTATTTTTATTATCAAAAAGGCATTCTTCCCAAATCTTCTACTTACTTGAGATTTTCCAAAAACAACAACATAAGAATGTGAAAACAGGAAAGGAAAAAGAAAATAAATTTAATGAATTTTGGGTCTGCAAAGTAGACAATTTGCTTGTATTTTCCAGAAGTCTGGAGACAAGTCCAATTTATATCTGTAAAGGAGTGTTGTAATTGGAAGCGTTTCAAAAGCTAGCTCTCACCTGAATCCCAGTGGCACACGGTGTTTATAGAGAGTGCTGCATGTTCTTCTCCCATTTATAAACTTGGCAATTTCTTTTAACAGAAAAGTAGGCAAAGAGACAGGTGTATGATTCCAATTGCCTGGAGTTTATTTAAATAGTCTATTTACTTTTCTGTTGAGTGTAATAAAAGGTATTTACCACAGCATATGCCACATGACAGGGCACTTTTGATTTCTTAGAAATTGTTATGTTTGAGGGAATACAGACTCGGGGAGTTAAATCTTCATTAAAATCATGATTTAACTAGCAGATTCCATCAGCATACAAGCAGATTCAATTAAAGCTAGATGAAAGGTTTTTATTAACTTGTCTTTTAGATTTTAAAGAAATAGTCTCTCCACTGCCACCCTCACATATATTAGCATTAAATAATTTCAGTTTCAACTTAGCATCAATATTTTTGAGAAGATGATTCTTTCTGAGTAATTTATTCAGCTCTCATCAATCATGAACACACGTTTTAGTGATGAAGAACAATTTGGCTAATGCATTTCTGTGCAAGAGGCTGCAGTCTGATAATAATGCATTCGGACAGTGGGCTTCAGCCATTATTTGAATAGACTACACTAAGGCAATAAATTATTTTCATTTTGGAATGACAGGGTTGCACATCTTCCATGCTGTGCCTCACCTGGTTGTTGTTATCACAAACCCCTTTATTCTGTAACAAATTATAGCAAATGGAAAGAGCTTTAGAGTGATGACATGTAGGTAATATCTCCTGATAATAAGGATGTAACACTTGCTGCCACAACAAATGTACTTCCTGCTGGTATTTTTTATGTGATGCTGCCTGCCGTTTTTCTCATTGCCCTTAGATGCAGGAAGCTTTCATATATGGTCTGACAGGTGGACGAACATAATACAACCTGTGAAGCACTTGTAATCTGAAGAATACATCATCTGTCAAATGTGAACTTGGTCTGGCTTCATTCTCCTTTTTTTATTCCTGGTATAATTAATCTTCTGCAATTAGCAATGTATCAGATTGATCATTGACTTTTAATCAGGATAATTTACCACCTTAAAACCAGATTAAATCTGATTTTTCTAGCCCATGAGTCAAAGACTTGACTTCAATGGATTTAAGCCAATTTCAAAGACCACGGAAATATTTTCATGGTATTAAAGTGACGCTGTGCTGTGTTTTCACCATCCATGGGAGCTCTTTGTAGCTCTGGGCATCCTTCCGGGGGAGGAGTAGTGGCTAAGACCCAGCTCCATCACTTTGCGGCACCTTTTAGGAAGGCACAGAGAAATGCCAGAGGCAATGCTGGGTAGAGACGGCATATCAAGGTTTTGTTTGAACCAGACAAAAGCCAGAGTTTGATCAGCAAATCTCAGAAGGAATGGAATCTGACTTGTGTCATATGGAAATGAAAGGCAGAAATCAAACAAAGGAAACTAAAAGCTTAACCCCAAATGCCTGTATATTCTACTGTATGTTTTCAATGAGTTAATTTGAAATTAGTTAAAATGTGTGAGTCAATAAGATGACCACCAGATTCAGAAATCATCTTTGAAATCCAAACTTGTCACCGTGGTCGCTGTCAATCATTGGTGTCTGTATACATAACACACATATATGTTTACATATTTATACACATGCACGTGTGTGTGTGATCATTTTTGCACATGTAGCTATTGCAAACATTTAAAACTTTGTTTTGGGAGGGGTTTTGAAATGTGTGCAGATTTTTTTTTTTTTTTTTTTTTGGATATCTTGATGACTTGGACAAGCTAACCTAAATTATCCTATTTGCCAAACAAGTTTGGGCATTTTAAACAGGTGGCATATTTCTTTATGTTTAACAGTTTTCTATCTCAAAAGCAATTTATCAAACTTCCTGATGGTACTCTGACACATATGCCATTTCTGATATGGCACAGACAAAATGAAACTGGTAAAGTAATAGATAGGTTCATCGACGGGACAGCCCTCTGTGGGTTAATGTGGAGCTGTAGGTTATATACTTCCACCTAGATGCGTATTCAACTTCTGTAAAATATTCAGCTCACATATTATTCTGACTGTCTCGTATGTTACAAAAATTTCACATTGCCAACTTGGTATTATCTGATGAAGCAACATCAGCCCCAAGCAGCATCCTCCACGCGGATTTTTATGTGAGTGATCAATTGGCAAGCCTAAACCTCTGGACAACAAAGTGTTAGCATTAGCTGTCTATTAATTTGGTTTGATTTTGTCTCTTTCTACCTTAAAACTTCTTTTCAAAAAATATTCCTTTGCTTTATCTGTTATCTTTTCCCTGAACAACTTTTTGAGTTTATCTTTGATTAGAACAGACAGCGAGGTACCTATGCTGAATGATTTGACTTTTACTGACCTTCAATCAGAAGACACATATTATATTTTAAAGTCAATCCTCTCTCTAAATCTCATAATTATTTGATTCTAAAATAGTAATACATGCCTTATAAACATGTAATTTATGGGCCAACTCCATAGAAATCAGACAGTGACATAGCTTGTTGGGAAAGGTTGATTAGAGAAAACGTTTGGGTTGGGCAGATACAGCAGCTTATCAAGGGAAATGGTCCAGCATTGTGACTGTGCCCAGTTGCACCCCTGAGACACTTGTGTGGGATGAATTAATTTCCATTATCTATATTTAGATGCAGAATGCATTTGCACATACAACATTGTTTTAAATCAGGGTTTTCACAGCTGATTTAGAAACCTTGAGTTTAGTAATTCACTATGACAGTTTTTGCTTTATGTTTGCATTGATGTCAGTAAAATCTTAGAACAGTATATTAAAATACAACCAGCTAATTACAACATCTACTTTTCTATTTGCATTTGCGATAGTTTTGGTATCGTACATTTTACATCTTACTTGTTTTGGAATTACTATATTCCATCCACATCAATGA
Organism: Perodicticus potto; assembly: GCA_963574655.1. Classification (NCBI taxonomy): domain Eukaryota; kingdom Metazoa; phylum Chordata; class Mammalia; order Primates; family Lorisidae; genus Perodicticus; species Perodicticus potto. The sequence continues at coordinate 9,757 of CAUYRH010034490.1, forward strand.
AGACCAAATAATTTCAAAATGTGCAATACTATTAAGGATTTGAAAAATTTGGAATGATAGTGGGGGGAAAATTGGGTCATGATAGAGCAAACTTACATATACAGTGCAGTGTTACATGGTCCATATTCCTGTCAGAGAGACAGGGTATTTCCAGGCAAACTATCTTTTTCTCACTTTAAGTTCGAGGTGGTTAGATCTACTTGTCATTGTTGCTTTGATTTTATTTAATTTGTTTTGAATTTTATACAAGTTATATATTATGTGGAAATGATACCTAGTTTTAAATTTCTATATGGTTAAGTAAAAGATGATTAAGAAACATTTTAGCTAAATCTTATGAGTTCAAATGGTCTTTTAAGACTTTTCCTATATGATTCAAGTTTAAGAAAAATTAGATAATATTTCAACAAGATACCTCAAATATGTTTTTGGCCTAACTAAACATTTTAAGGGTATCAATTTAAGGGACCATATTTCTATGAGAAAATAATGTTTGAAACTTTTCTGCTAATACTAATGAAATCACAATATATATTCTTCTGTTTGTTTTGATCCAATCTGTAAAGCTTAACAACATTTTAAAAATTGAAAAGAAGAAGTAACTGTCCCATTGACCCTTTTTGATATTAACTCAAAAAACAAAAGCTAATGCTCCTTACATGAAAAAGCCCAGATGAAAAATAGTAAAAATAGAATAAATCTTTATTTTAATATTTTTAAAGTGAAATATAGTAAATCTAATTTTATATATTAAATTCTGTATTATATATTTTCCAAACAGTTTAAACATCCAAAGCCCCAGGGTGAGAATAAATTCCCTTAGTGATAGTAAGCCCTTCATTTAATTCTAATAACTATTTCCTTTCTTCTACTTTTCATTAACATTGTTCTGCTATCAAGGCACCCACTGCATATTTGACTCACAATTATAAATTAATAAATATTAAAAAAGAAACTTAAAAATGAGTAAACCAAAGCAAAAGACTATAATTCTTCTTAAGGAAGTATTCATTTGTATGAATATTAACTTTCTATCTCAAGTTGATCACACAGATTCAATGATGGCAGGATTTGGGGGTCCATGACTGCAATCTCACAGCCTCTGGTACGGTATTTACTGTCTAACCAACTAGATAGAAGAAGTCAAATGCATCATAGACTCAGCCTTTGCCCACATCTCACACTAATTACACCTACCATCCAACCAGGCTATTTTTAATATCAGTAATATGCAAAAGTCTATTTTTTTGCCAAAATGTTAAATTTTTGTTTATTTTGTTTTATTTTTAGTGAGTTTTATTTATATGTGTTCCTTCAAATTAGATAGATCAAAATTTTATATAATGGTTAGACTTTTTACAGGGGTATATAGATGGTTATAAAGTTTATGATTTTTTCTAGATTTGTGATATATGCTGTAGGTATTTTGATGGTGATTGCAAAAATCCATAAATCACTTTGGACAATGTGGATAATTTGACAATGTTGATCTTCCAATTCATGATCAAGGGTGTTTTTCCATTTGTTTTCTGCCCTCTGGGATTTCTTCCATCAGTGTTTTGTAATTCTCCTTGCAGCATTTGGAACCAAAAAAAGAATAGGCAAAGCAATCTTATGCAAAACTAATAATAATAATAATAAATCTTGAAACATCACAGTACCTGATTTCTAATTATACTTCAAGCCTACAATAACCAAAACATTATGATAGTGATATAAAAGTAAAGACATAGACCAATGGAACAGAATAGAGAATGCAGAAATTAAACCATTTACCTAAAACCAACTCATCTTCAACAAAGTAGACAAGAGTATACACTGGGTAAAGGAAGCCCTATTCAATACACAGTGCTGATAAAATCAGATGCTACAAGCATAAGAATGAAACAGAACCCCTCTCTCACCATAAACCTAATAAGTTAATTCAGATTTGATGGACTTACATCTAAGGCAAGAAACCATAAAATTTCTGGAAGAAAATACAGGAAAAACTCCTCTAGACTTGTCCTAGGCGAAGAATTTATGACTAAAACCCCAAAGGCAAATATATTAATGACAAAATTTTTAATGGGACTTAATTTAATGAAAAAGCTCCTGCACAGCAAGGAAATAATCAAGAGAGTGAAGAGACAACCTACAGAACAGAAGAAAAGTATTCACAAACTATATATCTGACAAAGGACTCATAACCAGAATCTACACAGAACTCAGACAAATCAACAAGAAAAAAACAACACATCGAAGATCGGGCAAAAGACATAAACAGAAGTGTTTCCAAAGAAGATAGACCAATAGCCAAAAACATATGAAAAAATGCTCCACATCATGAATCATCAGGGAAATGCAAACTAAAATCAAAATAAAATACCACCTTAGTCTTAACAAAATGTCCACTATTAAAAAGTAAAAGAATCAATGGAAGGTGGTGTGGATGCAGAGAACTAGAAATGCTTATTCACTGTTGACTGCAAATTAGTACAACTTCTATGGAAAACAGTATGGAGAGTCTTCAAAATAAGAAATATAGACCTACCATTTTATCTAGAAATTCTAATCCTAGATATCTATCCAAAGGAAAAGAAGCTATCTTATCAAAAGACACCTCCACTTGAATGTTTGTCACTGGACAATTCACAATTGCAAAGATGTAGAATCAACCTAAGTGTCCATGATTCACAAATGGGTAAAGAAAATATGGTATGCATACTACTCAGCTATAAAAAGGAATGAAATGATATCTCTTACAGCAACTTGGAGGGAACTGGAGACACTAATCAAAATATCTCAGGAATGGAAAAATAAACACCCCGTATTCTACTAAGAATTGGAAAACAAAGAGATAGATGTAAAGGATGTTGGAAACCAAGGTTTAAAACTTATCTGTTGGGTGCAGTGGACACTCAAAGGAAGGAAGGACTGGAGTGACAAAGAACTAAATTTTTCATAATTTAGAGAGTTTTTAGGCTTGGGCAATTTTTATACATGTTTTTATTTAATATAATTGTTTGCAAAATACAAATAAAAGCAAAATCCTTACATCTGTTAATAAGCTGGCATTTTTGTTAAATCATGTATGCTTCTTTAATTCAGTGCATTATATTTTTTGAGTTACTTCCAACAAAATTTGTAAAGATAATGGTATATGTCATGCATATACCAATACAAAGATTTTTCCATAAAGGTCTAATTAAAATTGCCAAAAACAATAATAGTCTGAGAATCCAAGCATTCATTGAAGACAAGTTTTTTTAGAACAGAAGCCCATGAAAACCAAAAAGAAAAAAAAATGTACAAAGCCTTTCATTCCCCCTTTCTTTACTGTACAGATAGCCAAGCTATTTTGGCTCTGGTTTTATAAGTCATGACTTATTTTCATTACTACTTTTTGTTTCATTCCAAGTAAATAGAGAATACCAAATAGACTTAAATGCTTGTGTTCATTTTGAAACCCACACACATCATCACTAGAGTAGTTATAGAGCCAAACATCACAAAAGGATTTGGTCTAGTGGAAAAACCTGCAAGCAAATATAAGCCATGGCTAACCTGACTTCTGGCTTCTATTATTCACTTTGCAATAACGAGTAAAAGAGTGACTTCTTAACATAGGCCCTGTCTATTTCTCAAAAGCTTGACACATCTATAAAAAGTCTTGTTTAAAAATTACAGAATGATGCTCAGAGGTATAAAAATCACTTGTTCAAATTGAGATCCTAGTGATGTGAACGTCTTAACAAATGACACAGGTTTGATTTTGAATCACAAAAAAGTGTTTACAAATTTTCCCATTTAGAAATTCCCGAAAATGAATCAAGAGGCTTATGTAAACCCAGTTGGAAAATGACATCAAAGATCTATATAAGGTTCTGTCTAGAGCAGTATTTTCAAGAATAAAATTAAGGCAAAAATATGGATTAAGATTAAAATGTCTTTTCCAATTACTAAAGCAAATAAAGCAGAAAACCTACTGCTCAAATTTATTGGCTGATGATGAGGCTCAGATTGTCATGTCACAGTGGTAGTGAATTTCTCAAATTTATGTGTAAATTTCACATCCTTGTGTAAGTAAATTTCTCAATGCTTTCATGTAGCTGTAAAATTCTCATTTTATTAAGCTTTATAGCACATGAGAAATAGAGGATGTTGAATGTGAAGTTAAGAGAAAAACTCTTCACCATTTTGTGTTGGTGAAAAATCTTCTCTGAGTCATTTTTTCTCCCTCAAACTTTTTGCTCATTTATAAAATTTATCAACATTACCCTATTTATCACACTGTATAAAACAACACTCTTAAGAATATTGAATACATTAATGAGTATAAGAATGACATGTGAATTGTAAAATGTATAAACATAGAGGAACTATTATTATTATTCTTATTAAATTTCCATTTTAAGTTATTTTCATAGTTATTCCTATACAGGGATTTGGCCTGGAAGCTTCAGTGCATTATCAGGTAAGAGGTCAATGTACATGTCAGACAATCAATAGAACTCTCGTAATATAGATCTCATTTCTACCTATGAAATGCAAGTGTTCTATATTTGTTTTTAATTTCCACTTAATGTGGAGAAAATGGGCCTATGAATGTATTATTATTGCTATTTTATTTCAACCAAGCTAAGTCTTATTTATCAGATAAAATAGATCTTAAACATCTATCTAATATAAATTTAATGTATTTCAGATCTATCATTACAAACTTTTCTTGGCACGTGCGTACACATATTTTTTCTTGGCTTTTTCCATCATATTTTTATTTGATTCCTTGTTCTTTGTTATGCTTGGTACTAGTGGAATAATTTATATATAAAACTACAGATGAGAGATCTGAGAATGTCTTTGTGATCACTTGTTTTGATGATCTTTCGCACATATTTATGGTTAGTAAGTAGCTTTCTGAGATCAATGAATATTTGTGAATGTTAACATTATTTCAAAGTGACAATCTTGGTGAAGACAAATAAGTTTTCTTCTGTTTTTTAAAGATCAGAGGTGTTCAAGACACACTACCCCTAAGATTACATACATAGAAATTATAATAATTTCTGATGTGTCTGTAGAATAACACAGGAAAAAATATCAAAGAAACATTATTAGGTGAAAGGTGATTTTTAAAGAAATTGAAAATTCTGTTACACTCATTCAGATATTTACACTGCAATGCTTATTGATATGACAGAGTAGTTCATGTATATTTGTAACGGCAGAGAGAGGAAGGATGTTTTACGAAATACTGATAACTTAGATTCATAGAATGCTTTTGGCTTTCCACTAAGTGACCCCTATATCAACATTCCCCTATTTATCACACTGTATAAAAGGACACTCTCAAAAATCTTTGCAGTTTTCTAAGTAGAGTTCAGAAAAAAGATTTTATTTTAAATTATTATAGTATTCTATGAGAAGTATATATAAAATTTTAGCTTATTTTATTGCTTTTATTGCATTTGGGAGGAATGTACGTAGCACCTTTGCTTAAAGCCAGTATGTAAACATGTGTGACAAATGGAGGGATTCATGAGTGAAGAACACAAATTTGGATATGGGGCAATGTTTTTGGCATTCTGTATTTGTAGATGATTAGATGAAAAGTGTATTTTACCACGTGAACCCCTTGTTTAATTCACATTGTTCTTATATAGACAGCTTTCTAAACAGCCAGTTGACATTGTTATCTTCAAATGCTTTTCTATCTTTGCATTTTTCAGTTCATTTCCACCTACCACTCCCTGGTGATTATGTCTTCAGCTTTTTCTGTCTTTTTTTTTAATCTGGCAAAAATTGTTTTCAAAAGGAAAAAGAAGCATAAGGAGGGGAAAGAGAGTGTTCCTATGAATACGTCATCCAGTGACACACTGTAAAAGTATAGGCTAGTCCTCAAGGGAGGTAATCTTTGTCTTCAGATACTCCCGAGTCTCATGTTTACTTCTTTATGACCTTTCTTTTAATTTATGATTATTCTTTTCTTCTTTATTTTATTTTAAGAAAAACGCATGAAGGCAAAAGGAAAAAAATATGAAAAACTGAGACATATATGATTTGAATTCTGATATTCTTTATCATAATTCTATAACTGACTTTGAAAACAACATTCTGTTTAAATTATTTGCATAAATGTAAGGGGTTCAAGTAAAATTTTATTAAACAGTTATATTGTGTAATGTTAAATTCTGAGCTTTTAGTGCACACATCACTCAAATAGGGTACATTGCATCACTTAAATAATTTCTCCTCACCACCCCTTCTCCCACCTTACCCTCCTGAGACTCCAATGTCTATCCTTCCATCCTGTATGTCTATGGGTACACATTATTTAGATACTACTTACAAGAAAGAACACGTGATATTTGACTTTCTGTGTACAAGTTATTTCACTTAAGATAATGACTTCCATGGATGGCATGTTGCTCTTAAGAAAATAATTTAATTCTTTTTCATGGATGAATAGTATTCCATTGTGTATATACAGCACATTTTCTATAACCAGTCATCTGTTGATGGACACTTAGGTTGATTCTACATCTTTGCTAATGCAAATAATATTGTTATAAACATACAGATTCACGCATCTTTTGGATATAATGATTTATATTCCTTTGGGTAGAAGCCCTATAGAGAAGATAATATGCTCATAAGAGAACAATACACAGTTAGTACTTTTGGTAGCTTCATTTGACTCCCATGGTAAGCATAACTAATTGTAAATATGGATTTGTGGTAATAGGTCATGGTCAATATTTTTGGACCAGAATCCTTAGTCAAATGATTCAACTATGGACAAAGCTGCACTTGAACATTTCTCAGTGGGAGATCATTTCATTAACAAGTTCCCAGACAGATCTCACAACTAAATATAAATATACCTTCCAATACTTAAGAGCCGTGTTTTTTATCCAGTGTCCTGCCTTCAATGTGATTGTCTCATGCATGAATGTTCTTGGCAACTGAATGACCCATATAAAAAAAAATGTATGTTTTTACTAACGACTATCCTGAGTTCAATAAAGGGTATAGACAACCTAATGTACCATGGAAAGCTCTGAGACATAGAAGTAGCACACAACAAGCAAAGGGAGTTGTACAAATTATGGCATTCCGAAATGCGGATAACAGTCCAGTGCCATTCTTGTACACTCAAACCAGTGGTGCAATTTTAAATAGACAAAACTTACCTTGCCCACATGCACATACATAATAAATAATAAAAAGTAACTGTGGTATCAACTAACTTCTGCACAAGAAAGAGAATTTAGCATACACTGTCCATCAATATTAGCAATACTGAGTTGAATAACTTGAAGATGAAGGCAGAATGTATAGGAAGAGATTAAGGAAAAAGTACAGCACAGATGGCAGGTGGAAGAAAAAACATCACAACAGTGTAAGTACTTTAAGCAGTAAGTATTAAAATAGCCATTAAAAAGTAATTTGACTTATATTAAATGTCACTTATTCCCTGTGGTCAGAAACATGTATATGGTGGATAGAATGGGAGGCATTCATGCTTAGTCTGAATTTCAAGGACAGCATATCTTGGGTACTAGGAGATTTCTATCCCCAAATTAGTTATAATGCATTCAGCCTAAAAATTCCTTAGAATTCACTCTTATCAGAGCTTAGTTATTCATTTAGGTTAAAAGTGTAGGTAAATAAATATTGCATATAGGTATAAGAAACAAATTTCTTTTACACAGGTCAAAAATGAATTTAACTCACTTATTTTCAATGTTGCATCTCAGAAAATCATGTCTTGCATATAATTCTTAAAAGCATAAAATTATTTTATGTGCCATGAATCTATTTTTTTTCTTGAGAAAAATATAAGGGAAATTTCCTTCCCAAGGGGAAAAATACTAACAATTTTAAAAATAAAGTTGTAGCCCTACTCACTTAACCTTTATATGCATGTCATTATAGTCATGGATATAAGAACATTCAGATAATACTCAATGCTTAGGTAATTGTGATTACCAGCCTGCATATCTCAGTGACCTTCTGAATAGTTGGTCTAATGTCCCCATATAAAATTTTCAGAGAGTTTTTGGAGATTTTCTTCACATCTTTCATTTGGGAAAAGTTCCCAGTCTGTTTTTCTTCTGTGACATTAACTTATCCCTTTTTTGCTGATCTACAAAAGTGTAGTTCTGGTGATGGGAACCTATTAACCTGGACATCAGATCACATAACTTCATCAATGGCAGGGTTTTTCAACTAGTATTCTTTTTTACTAGACCCCATGGAGTTTACCCTAGTTTTCTTTGCTGTGAGCTTTCAATTCTTTCCTTGTCTTAGTGTGGTTCTACATTCCTTCACCTAATTAAGCATATCAAAGAATTGAGAAAGGAAATAAAAGGGGGGATATTCTCCAGTCTCCTAGGTTTCAAGTTTAGTCTCAAATTAAAAGTCACCCACCATACCTGTATGTGCTCACCTGAACACAGACCTGGCACCTGGCTATAGTCCTGCTTGAGCATTCATACTACAGGGCTCTTCCTTAGACAATGCGTCATTCATTGGCAATACTTGTACCCAAACTCCACTCCTCTAACCCCAACATTTCTTCATAGTCTACTCTTTTCATAGCTTCTTTTTGAAAGAAGATGCCATCTGCAGCTTACAGGGTGAGAGTAAGGAGTTCATATCATATATTCTGTCTCCCCATTGAGAGAATTCTTCATTTCAGCTCCAGACTATCAGTCATGCCCCAATGCCTGTAGCGTTCCAGCATCACTAGCCCATCGCTGGTAAGACTACAAAGCCTGTCATCATTCTTTATGAATCTACTTTGTAATTTTCTGTTATCTACTCTCTTTCATACCGTATAAGAAATTTCACTAATACCAAAATGAACTAGGCTGCTATTATTGTCAATTTAAAAGCAATATACTGCTATACTTCATAAAATTATGTTTCATAAGCACATAACAATGTAAATATTTAATATGAAACCTTAAAATCAATTCATAAGCACATAACACTTTGAATATTTAATATGAAAACTTCATATCAACCTGAATTGATAATGAGATATCCACTAGGGCATAACGCATTGACCTTGTAAAATATATCAATTGCCTCCTTGAGCCAATGAATCAATCCAAATATATTTTCAGGTAAATATTTTTTCTGATGTATTACTTTTCAGCTGATTTCTTTTCACTGAATTGGTATGATCTCAAAGATGATTTGCTTTCTTTTGTAAATATTAAAATACTTTATGAAGCATCCGACAATAATCTCCTTATTAGGAGACATTGAGGAAAATATAACATATTCTAGATATGCCCATTCATAATGTCTTTGGGTTATTAAATTCCAAACATGTGACAAATGTATTTAGACATGATCAACTGGTAACATTTTAGCATGAGTTGATTTAACAGATTGGTCTGATAGCTGGCCCATAAATTAAGACGATGTTTATCTTATACTATAATATATGACAGGTTGGTAGAAGGTGTGGGAGACTGAGCACCATGCTTATAGGAACGGTTACCAGTTCTTGAGGGAGGCTCCGGGGAAAAGGATAATTTCCTGACCGGCATGGTTTTTTAGCCTAGAGACAAGCCTAAAGCAACTGAATGATCTAACAAGATTGGTAGTTAGTTAGAAGCAGGTGTTGGACTTCAAACATTTGTGGTGCATCAGGGTGGGAGCTGAGCCCGGGGGGAAAGATTACGAAGGCATCATTAAGCAGGTAGTCCTCCTACGTGGGGCCCCCCACACCTATTGTATATTGTTTCAATAAAAGGCCACAGCAGGAATTACTTGGGGCTCTCCTGCACCTATGGGGAGCCTCGCCTCTTGCAAGCTTGTACTTTCAATCCGTGTACCGGCCGCTTCCCGTGTGGTGTCAGTGTTGACACAGCGGCAGCAACAAAAAGGGATGAAAAGAAAAACAAAAAGCAATGTGGAAAGGTGATCACACTTTGAAACAAATATTTCGCTTGGCATGTGATTTTACAGTCTGAAACGTAATGGCTTCTTTAGATCTTTAACATTTTTTGATCCAGGGATTCTGTTGTTACAAATGTGAAATACATCTAAACATTTAAACCTAAACTTTGAAAGTCAAAAGCAATTTGGTTGTTTGAAATTGCAAGTGGTCAGTTTTTTTCCTCCCATATAAAATTATGTGACCATGTAGGTAAGATAAAAATATCAACTTGGATTTAGTTAGGAAAACACTTCTTCATGTGTGCTGGGCATTTTGTTTGTTTTCTTCTTAACTGACCCCAAATAATGATAGACTTGGAGAATACTGTGATTAAAAATATTTCCATCTAATTGCTTACATCATATCATCATCACTCTTAATATTTAGAGTCTTCCAAGAATTGCTCAGTTTCTGGAAGACAACACTGAGTATTTCCTTTTAAAAAGATCATTTAAAACGTTGCCTAATAACTTCTTCAACTCTACCAAACTAGAGAAATTTCATTTCATACTTTAAATCCTTTACTTTGTCCCCACCTAATTTAAAGAGATCAGGAATGCCTATTGCCATTCCTGCTTTTAGCTCTTTCTTGGTTTTCCCATAGTGCCATATTAAACACAAAGAGCACTGGAGCAAATAATTGCATGGTGATGTCTACGGATACCTGTTTCTGAAAATCTTTGAAAAAATATTTCTTCCTATTGGCCTGTTCTGTTTGAAACTGGCCAAGAAGGTCATTTAACATTTTGTGGCACTAGTAGACTCAGTGGGTATCATAAATCCAATGTCACTATTTATTTGGTCCACAGACAGGGGATGGACCATTGCTCTCTTTTGGAAGTATATCACCTATTGCCCAACTAATTTAACAATAAGTAAGATGAATAGTTTTGTACTTTAGCCATAATGCTCATGGTCAGACCAGTACTGAATTGCCAAAATATACATTTTCCACCTTTGTCACTCATACTTTTAAAACCACATTTGTTTCATCATCTGGTTGATTCTTGTATCATGTCAGGATTTTAAAATATATATTCCATCTTCATTCACCATCAAAGGCTAATCTGAGATATTATGTCTCTGTTAAGGGAAACCACTGTAGAGGCAGTGATGATAAATATTATGCTTAATCAACTTTCTCTGGCAGCCAGTGGGATTTGACACTTTATGTTTGATAGAACCTGAAACTGTTTGAATTTTAAACTACTTTAAAATATGTTCCAGTGAATGTGATCTTATTTCTGAAGGCACAACAGAAGCAGAAGGGCTGCAGACTATCTGTGGATAGAGCAGGCAACATGTGTTTGTGACCAGTGTAGCCACATTAGGCTTATGTTCACAAGGATCCCAATGCGATTTAATTTTCTATAATCATAAGATTGAAATTCTTAATAATTGTATCTGTGAATTTATGTTTTATATGTGAAGAATAAAGCATGTACTTCAGCACATTTTGAAAGCAATCTTCCACTGAGTTCTCTGCTGGCTGCCTACTCTCCAGTTCTTGGGATTCAGGGTAGTTGAGTCAGTGGGGAATTTTCACCCATCCCTATACCAAGCACATCCTTGTACAGAGGTTATAATCCCTTCAGGATCACCTGTCTGCATGGGATGGGGCAGGGTGCTTTACTTTTGTAATGTGTTTGAGTAATGTTTAAAAGATTCCTGAACTAACTGTGTGTAATAGTTTCCTAGAGTCCCCCGTATATGTTCTTTTCTTTCTTACATTAACCTTGTTTGATAACGACATTCTAACGTAGGTAGTCTGATTTCTAAGTGATTTTATTTATTTATTTTTTGTTTGTTTGTTTGTTTTTGAGACAGAGCCTCAAGCTGTCACCCTGGATAGAGTGCTGTGGCAGCACAACTCACAGCAACCTCCAATTCCTGGGTTCAAGCGAGTCTCCTGCCTCTGCCTCCCAAGTAGCTGGGACTACAGGCGCTCACCACAACGCCCGGCCATTTTTTGGTTGCAGCCGTCATTGTTGTTTGGCGGGCCCGGGCTGGATTCGAACCCGCCAGCTCAGGTGTATGTGGCTGGTGCCTTAGCCCGTTGAGCCACAGGTGCCGAGCCAAAGAACTGAAATTCTAACACATGACTGATGGGAACATAAAATGCTATATCCGTTCTAGAAACACGTCTGACAGTCTACGAAACTTGTTTACAAAGCTTCCCATGTACATATAATCCTGCCACTCCACTCCTAAGTATTTACCCAAGAAGTTGAAAATACTTGTCCACATAAACACTTACACAACAGTGTTAGTAATATCTATTATTTATAATGACCCAAAGCTTGGAAACAACTGAAATGGCCACCTCTCGGTAAAAGGAAAAGAATTCTTAATATGCACGTCCATTGCAATGGCATACTATTCAGTAGTAAAAGGGAGTGAACCACTGATAAACCAAACATAAAATGGATCTCAAAACACGACGCTAAAACACAACAGATCAAATGACTATATATTATGCCACTCCATTTGTACGACATTCTAGGAAACAAACTAATCTAAAATGGCAAGAAACATATCAGTGGTCATCTGAGGTTAGAAACAGAAAAGGGATTATAAAAAGGAGGGCAACTTTTGGAAGCATTGAAAATGTTTTATATCTTGTCCCTCACAGTAGTTTCACAAGATAAATGCTTGGTATATATCTAAGAAGATTCATCATATCGTGGACTTTAAATCAGAACAGTTTATGATACATAAGTTTTACCACAAGTTGTTTTAAAAATTACACACTATAGGCTCGGCGCCTGTAGCTCAACGGGCTAAGGCGCCAGACACGTACACCTGAGCTGGCGGGTTCGAATTCAGCCCGGGCCCGCCAAACAACAATGATGGCTGCAACCAAAAAATGGCCAGGCGTTGTGGCGGGTGCCTGTAGTCCCAGCTACTTGGGAGGCAGAGGCAAGAGACTCGCTTGAGCCCAGGAGTTGGAGGTTGCTGTGAGCTGTGATGCCACAGCACTCTATCCAGGGTGACAGCTTGAGGCTCTGTCTCAA